>SKCR01015818.1:0-237884 GCA_019454045.1 Zanthoxylum bungeanum
ACTAATCATTCTAGGGTCATTACGTCTTTACCATATAAAAGATTAGATTATATTATAGAAACTGCATATATTATTACTGATAATAACGTTTTACAGAAGTATTTAACAAAAATACAACCGGGAATTGGCGCTCTGAGCACCAACCCCTACAGTCACATCAAGCATTACATCATTTGTCAAGTGATGGAAGTCTTATCACCTTTTTGGTGATTGACACAATGTCACTATTCTTTAGATACAAGTAAATTAGATAGCTTTAAAATTAATAACATAAGAAAAATAAGTCCCCGGCAACGGCGCCAAAAACTTGACCGGCGTAATCACACACGTATAATGCAAGCGCACTTATCGTTCAAGAAGTATAAGAGTATCGATCCTACAAGGACTTAATTCCTACAATTGTTATTAATTATTGATACTATTTATTTACAGGTATCTAATTATAGGTAGAAGGGAATGATAATTTTTGGTTGGTTGAATGTGGTTTGCTAATTTAAATAAATAAATAAAATAAACAAAAGAAAATATTAAGGAAAATAAACAAAAGACACAAAAAATCTAGGGTTGTGATTCCACACAATATTATTCTAATGATGAATTAATTATCTTATATATGTATAGTAATTTAGTCTGCTAACTTGGAACACGAAGATATACAAAAGCCTCTTCCGATGGTTAGACGGAAATACTTAGTATAACCTAATTAATCATATTCCTATGTTAACCAAGTTACCTGAATTCATTAAGTTTAAGTTTCAATTATGGTTATCCCCGCCCGACAGTTATATTTCTATCATATAAGGAAATCTATTAAAGGGTTATTTATCCTCAAGGAAGATCGTGAGCTATTGAATCTAAAACTGAAACCTAAAATCCCTTTTCGAAATTCATTTTAAGTTTACCACATCAATTTATTGGTGATCAGACAACAAGAAGCATTAAGCTTAAGATTCAATAAACAAACAAAAAAATTACCGATAAAAAGAAAATCAATTATTATGTCTGTGGATATTGGTTTCATCACTTCCCTAGAGTAAAAATAAAATGCTGGGGGTTGGGGGATCCACTTTTACTATTTCTAATTTAGAAATCTCCATCACTATAATATAGAATTTATCAGTGATATTACCAACCAGCCATATAGGCGGTATCCTCATTAAGTCAGATTTCCAATTAAGTCCAACTAGCCATAAATGCGGTATCATTATTTGTCCATAAACCAGCCATATAGGCGGTAATCATTTGTCACCTAAAGACCGGCCATATAGGCGGTGTCACATTATGTCAAATAAATAAAACCATTCATTAAGGCGGTAAACCTTTTAGTTTGAATTACAATTTCCATATTATAATTAAGGGAGATTAATCTAAATTAAAATAATAAAAGTGTCACCCTTCCCTCAGCGGAAATCTAACTATTAAACATAAAACAAAAGAGAAGAAAAATAAACTACTACTATTGGTGAAAATAAAAATGCATAAAATAAATTGCTAAAAAATAAACAAACAAGATGCAATCCTTAAATTCCTTACAAAAACCTAAGGAAAGCATGAGAATTACAAATGAAATGGCTTGGTATTTATAGGAAAATCTAAAGGCTTCCACCAATTTCTCCACCGATTGCTCCACCAAACATGGCACCAAACACGGCATCAAACATGGCACCAAACATGGCATCAAACATGGCACCAAACATGCTGGATGTTTGACAATTTTTATTTTTTTATTTTATATTTTGAAAATGACTATTGTAATTACACAAAATATACTGGATTGTTCGTCAATTTCGTCCATGGAAACTTTAGAATTCGAAATAATTTTGACTTTCAAAGTTGTAGATCTTCGAGTCTTCTTCAATCTACAACTTGAATCAGCTCAATCGGATATCGGATGAAAAATTATGGCCAAACTATGAAGCTTGCATAAAATTGGAATTTAGGACTACACTTCGTGACGCATGCATAAAATTTTCATTTTTGACCTTTTTTCCTCCGAATTTCATAGTTTTAGCCCCTAGTTGATTCCATTAAGTCCCAATATTATTTTTATCTAGAAAATATACAAAAACACATCAAAACTTTCATAAAACTCAAGAAACTATACAAAATATTAGGTTAAATGAGTGGGAATAGTGATATATTTACCACTCATCAGGTACTATATTTAAACTCTTGTTCTACTTTTAAGACATTGGGGATAATGTCTCATTTAGGTTCGGGGGATGAGAATAGTTGACTAGTATCTTATTTTTGTTGTCTTATTTTTAGTTAAAAATTTTCGAAAAATTCAAAAAAAAATTGAAAAATTTTATAAAAATTCAAAAATATTTTATGTGTTTAGCATTATTAATCAGGTGAAATTAGTGTGAGATAGTTGTGTAAGGAATTTCCACTCCTGAGACGTATCTCAACCTATTTTGGAACAAGTAAATTTTTGTTTATTTCCTCTTGAATTATTTAATTTGTAAATTCTCCATAAAACTTACTAAAATGGATCTTCATATGCTCAATTGACATGTATTATCAACATGTATGGTAACATACAGACATGAGCTGTAATTGAAAAGCTTGTAATATTCAGCGGTCTAGTTTAATTGGAGGAAACATCTCAAAAAGCGATGAGCTATATTAAAAAAAGTCTGAGATCTGAGTTATTAAGTCTGTAGGGGTGTCTTAACACCTAGTGCCATAAAACTAACTGGTTTGGGAGTCACTGGCCCAAAGCTCGCTACATGGATGGAAGATGTTGCAAATATATATATATATATATATATATATATAATGAAAATCCGAGTAATTAAGTCTGTAGGGGTGTCTTAACACATAGTGCCCTAAAACCAACTGGTTTGGGAGTCACTGACCCAAAGCTCGCTACATAGATGGAAGATAATGTATATAAACTAAAAAACAAAAATCCGAAAAATATTCCATTACTTAAAAAATATGTGAATTTTGATATAACTTTAGAACAAAATTATTACTCACTTCTCAACTGCACTTATGACTATTGTGGACAAAATGAATTTATTAATATTTTGTTGGCTGTTTATATTAAGAATGGTAAAAATAATCATAGAATTTACTTAATCGGTAATTTCGAAAGAAAACAACTATTAACTTGGATAAGAAGTTTCACCTGCTTAGTCACTAATTTCTTATTCTATTTTCTTCTGTCTTTTTGCTTTTGTGTGCATTAGTTTTACTATATTTTTACTTTTGTAAGACGTTTGTGGGTATCGTTGCTGTAAGCCCTCATGAGACTACAACCCATCCACTAGGGACACCTAGGGGTTTAAAGGCTTGTTGTATATGCTAAATGCAACCGTGATCCGTACGAAAGTGGCTTAGTTTAATTTTAAAGATGTTTATGTTTTTTATTTTATTGTTTTGCTCGAGGACTAGCAAAATGTTAGGTTTAAGGTGTGATGAGTGGAAAATGTATCACTATTTCCCACTCATTTGACATAATATTTTGTATAGATTCTTGAGTTTTGTGAATATTTTGATGTGTTTTGTGTTATTTTGTAGATAAATAAAGTTCAAGACTCTCTAGTGGTGATTAAGGGCCAAAACAATGAAAAATAGACAAAAATGCCAAAACTATCTTTTGGGCGTCGTGACCGCTAACGTGCATTGGAGTCTGCTAACGTGCACCAGACACGTGTCACGATCAGAGAAATTTACTAAAATATATCGTGTTAATGTGCACCGTCGTGCCACGTGCCACCATCACATGCTGCCGACAATCGACATCGCCACATCATCACCATGTCAGCATAATCATTCAGCTCTTGAAGTCGACATGACACGTGTCATCTGATCCAGCTTTTGTGTTATAATTTACAACGCGTCGCGACCCGCAAGGGTGGCGCTTCGCTACCCACCCACCTTATTGAAGTCTAAAAATAATAAGAAGATTGTATCTTGTTTGTTTAATTCCATTTATGTAATTAATTTTATTTACTTTTACGCACAGTTGTAGGCACTGCATTTTTGCATATAAGTCTCGATGACGAGCCTCGTGCGGAGGCACTACCTTTTATGTTGCGGAAGCCGCAGGAAATGGCCATCGAAAGGAAAGAGTCAGGAATTGACACCTTGTTGGATTTAATTCGCTTGCTTAACTTCGGGTTTGCTCGTTAGGTCTCTGTTTTAAAATTTATTACCAGCCCAAACCTTAAAAATAACACCCCAGACTCTCCACTCTCACGTCTATCATATCCTCCCTCGCCTCTCATGCATGTGTCCTTTCAACTTCTAGCCATGCACAAATCTCCCACCTCACGCCCAACAAATTCAACAAGCAAAAAAATTCAACAAATAACAAAACATAAACACAAACCCCACGTGAACAACAAAAGTCAAGCATCACAACAAACAAATCAAAAAAAAGACACACCTCACGTCACTATCCACATAAACACAAATCATAATTTAATAAATCACAAATAAAAAAAGACAAATCACAGGCAAACAAATCACAAATAATAAACCCTCAAACCATGCACCATTCCACGTGAACACACATAAACAAACTCAACAAAGCAATAAATAAACAAGTCACAAACAATCACAACAAGACAAACCCTAAAAGCCAAACAACCAAATAAGCCAAATAACCCACACATCACTTTCAATAAACAAACAAGCACCCCACGTAAATAAAAAGAATAAATGCCTCACCTACATTTTCAAAATGCCAAGACCTAAAATTAAATATTGCCTCCCAATAAATGATCCAACACCCCAACCCTCCACCAGATACCAATAATTTAATAGTCTCCCTCTCAACATCAACCATTATAAAAAGAAATAAAAAACCTTGCTCCCTTGGCCACCCATGCACACGTAAAACCCTAGTCCATTCTCTCTCCATCTCACGTGGACAAACAACAAACAAAAAAACTCATCAAACGTCCTCATTCCTCTCTCACACCGACTGAACCCCTTTATCTTTCCTGCCATCCTCCTTTCTCTCTCACTACCACAATGACAGTAACCGCAACAGCCCTAAACCCTAGAACCCTACACGCACTGACAAGAATAACCAAAAAACAAAGGACACCGTGGACTCTCCTTTCATGCACAAAAAAATAAAGGAAAAAAAAAAACACTCATCTCTCTTGCTCAACCCTCTCCCCTCTCTCTCTTTGCCCAAGACCCATTTGTTTCAATTAATCTACAAGCCTAGGCATGTTACTATATATTCTAAGCATAAAAACTCATAAAACATGAAAAGAACATAAACCTAAACATGCTGACTATCATAATAAATCTAATTAAAATAAAGAAAGAAAACAACTTACTTAAACAGAAGACTCCTTCAGTCCTCCCTCCAATGTACAAGCTTTTCTCGAACTCAGCAAGCTCTTTCACGTTCCAAAGAGCCACCCAAGTGTGTAGCCTCCAAAGATACATACACCAAAGCCAAAACTCAATGGCAAAACTACCCCTTGAGTGCATGGGTATTTTGCCCTTGGTACTAGCCTAGGCAAATACCTCAAAACTTTTAACTCGACATTCCTCTAGTCAATTAGACTTAAGGATCCTCAAAAATCAGTGGCTTACTCTTAAATTTTAGAGTTGCTCACTTATATAAACCCAAGATATGAAAGGTTTTTTGGTGTAAAAATTTGTGAAGAATTATTTGGGTTTATATAGGCGCTCCAAAGACAACATATTAATTAAGAATCTGATGTGGGATAAAAGCTAATTTAATCTTAGCCATTGGATCTTAATTTAATGATTTAATGAGATTATAAAACCCTAATAAGAGTTTGGGCGGAATTGGAATTCAAAACAATAAGAAAAATTTACTATTCATATTACTATTCACATTACTATTCACTTTATTTATTTATTTATTTATTCCAATACACAAAGTGCCCTTATCGTCATTCACCAATCCCTAAGCCAATATGGAACCTCATAAATGATTTGTTCAATAATTAATCACACTGAATCATTTATGAACAATTCCTACAGCAATCATATAAGCTGTTAAATTTGTACTATGCACTGTTAACCATTGATTTCGACTTTTTTGTCTGTGAACTTTTGGGTTCCCCTCAAGTTGGATATGAAATGAATCGTGATAATTTAATTGAACATAAATTATCCTCCGATCAGATGGTTATTCAATTTCAATGACCTAGGTTGACATCTAGCAATATGCCAAGGCCCCCAAATGAGAAGGAAAGATATACACCCATTTTGTATGTGATTTACATATGATACGGTCCCTCGCCACACTATATCCCCACCGTTTGACCTAGAGTATGGAAAGTGTCTACCCATACAGTCAAAGGTATGTTTTTTATGGTGTCATGAATCGTGCTAACCTAAGAATCTCATAGGATTCTTCTGCTGCGGCCACAGTCTCAAGCACTGATCACACACATCAACCCGCGAATTGAAATACTACTTTTATAAGCAAATGTTATCCGAGAGAGTGGTGATTATATGTTGTATCTTTACAAACTTCATGTGTTTGATGAGTGGTATTTATATCACTATTTCCCACTCATTTTACCTACAATTTTGTATACTTTCTCGAGTTTTTTGAATGTTTTGATGTGTTTTTGTTTAGTTTGCATATTAAAATAATATTGGGACTTAATGGAATCAACTCGGGGCTAAAACGATGAAATCCGGTGAAAAAAACGTCAAAAATGAAAATGTATTGTAAGCGTCATGAAGTGCAGTCCGAAATTCCAATTTTGCGCATGTTTCGTATTTTGGCCATAACTTTTTCATCCGATATCCGATTGAGCTGATTCAAATTTCAGATTGAAGAAAACTCGAAGATCTAAAACTTTGAAAGACAAAATAATTTCGAATTCGTAATATTCCATGGCCTAAATTGATGAAAAGTTCAGTATATTTTGTGTAACTACAATAGTCATTTACAAAATATAAAATAAAATTAATAAAATTAAAAAAAATAAAAATTGTGAAACTTCCACCAAACATGGTTGCATGTTTGGTGCCATGTTTGATGTCATGTTTGGTGCCATGTTTGATGCAATGTCTTGTGGCATGTTTGGTGGAGCAATTCGTGGAGCAATCAGTGGAGAAATTGGTGGAAGCCTTTAGATTTTCCTATAAATACCAAGCCATTTCATTTGTAATTCTCATGCTTTCCTTAGGTTTTTGTAAGGAATTTAAGGATTGCATCTTGTGTGTTTATTTTTAATAATTTAATATATGTATTTTAATTTTCAGTAGCAGTAGTTCTCTTCTTCTACTCCTTTCTTTTTATGTTCAGTAGTTAAATTTTCTTTGGGGGAAGGGTGAAGCTTTTATAATTTTAATTTAGATTAATCTCCCTCAATTATAATATAAAATTATATTATTCACATTAAAAAGGAATTACCGCCTTAATGGCTGGTTTTATTTATTTGGCATAAATAGATACCGCCTATATGGCTGGTCTTTAGGTGACAGATAATTATCGCATATATGGCTGGTTTATGTTCAAATGATGATACCGCCTTTATGGCTGGTTGGACTTAATTTAAATCTGACTTAATATGGAATACCGCCTACATGGCTGGTTGGCTATCACCGTTAGATTCTATATTATAGTAAGGGAGATGTCTAAATTATAAATGGTAAAAGTGGATCCCCAACCCCAGTATTTTATTTTTATAGGGAAGTAATGAAACACAATATCCACACTTAATAATTGATTTTCTTTTTATGGATAGTTCTTTAGTTTGTTTATTGAGTCTTAAGCTTAATTCTTCTTGTTAACTGGCCATTAATAAGATTGATGGGGTAAACTTAAAATGAACTAGACATAGGGATTTTAGGTTTCAGCCTTAGATTCAATAACTCACGATCTTCCTTGAGGATAGATAACTCTTTAATAGATTTCCTTACAGAATAGGAATATACCTGTCGGACGTGGATAGCCATAATTGGAACTTGTTCTTAATGAATCCAAGTAATGTGGTTGACATAGGAATATGGTTCAATTGGGTTATACTGGGTATTTGCGTCTGACCATCGGAAGAGGCTTTTGCATATCATCGTGTTCCAGGTTAGTAAATAATTTATTACACATAAATAAGAGAGTCAATTCATCTTTAGAATAATATTGTGTAGAGTCACGACCCTAGATCTTTGAGTCATTTCTTTTATTTTCTTTAGTATTTTCTTTTGAGTCTTTTATTTATTTTATTCAGCAAATCCATATTCAACCAACCAAAAGCAATCAATTCCCTTCTCTCTATAATTAGATACCAGTAAATAAATTATATCAATAATTAATAACAACAGTAGGAATTAAGTCCTCGTGGGATTGATATTTTTATACTACTTGAACGATACGTGCGCTTGCGTTATATGTGTGTGTTTACGCCGGTCAAGTTTTTGGCGCCGTTGCCGGGGACTTATATTTCTTGAGTTATTAATTTTGAAGCTATCTAATTTACTTATATCTAATTTTCTTTATTTTTATCTGTAATTTTTATTTCTTTCTTTTAGTTCAGGTGGTTGAAAATGGAACACTATTGGGAGATTGAGAGAATACGTGCTTTACAAGAAGATACACCCTACATCTAGGAGCAACAGTCTGGTTTTCTGAACAAAACGAAATGGGGAGATGTGTGATATGTGATAGATTTCCTTACAGGATAAGAATATACCTATCGAGTGGGGGTAGCAATAATTGGAACATAATCTTAATGAATCCAGGTAATTTGGTTGACATAGACATATGGTTCAATTCGGTTATACTGTGTATAAGCACCTGACCGTCGACATAGGCTTTTGCATATCTTCGTGTTGTAGGTTAGCAAACTCACTTATTACACATATATAAGAGAACCAATTCATTTTTATAATAATATTATGTGGAGTCACAACCCTAGATCTTTGAGTCTTTTGTTATTTTCCTTAGTTTCTTTCTTTTGTGTCTTTAAGTATTTTATTTATCAAATCCACATTCAACCAGCCAAAAGCAGTCATTCTCTTTTCCCTAATTAGATACGTGTAAATAAATAGATTCAATAATTAGTACCAACAGTAGGAATTAAGTCCTCATGGGATCGATAATTTTATACTACTTGAACGATATGTGCGTTTGTGTTATACGCGTGTGATTACACTGGTCAGTGAGAACTTTCGGTTGTCAGTTTATGGACACTAGCAACTCGTGCATCCATGTGACACACCAAGCAGACAGATCTCCGCTAGTAGCCTATGAGATCGGCTACCCACTTAAGGGCAGATCATATCATATCATGCTAGTCTCTCCGCTTAGTGAACACCAAGATTATTCAAAAAACCCTGACTAGGAACATTTAAGAGTAATGATTCTCATAAGGCGTCGAAGCCATCATCTTATTACTCCAAGGGCTTTATTACAGTGTTTGATGAATCATATAATTTATGTTAGACACATATAATAAAAATTTCCATTTTATTATTTAATGAAAAATATTACAAATACATATACATATAGCCCATCCACAAGTTGGGTATAGGGCATATCCCTAACAATCTCCCGTTTGCACTATAGCCAACTAGTATGAATCTGGACACCATACTCTCGGGTCTGCCTATCACGCTTTTGTTCAGTCAGCCCTTTAGTCAGAGAATCTGCAAGATTATCTTCTGTGGGTATTTTCTCTCAACAATCTCCAAGATGAAATGAAATCGCCTGAGTACATGCTTGGATTTCAGGTGGGACCTTGGTTCATTTGATTGAGCAATGGCACCCGTGTTGTCACAGTACATCGTGACCCCATTCTTTATCGTGGGAAGCACTTTCATTTTCGTGGTGAACTTCTTTATCCAGACTACTTCTTTAGCTACCACTGATACTGAAATATACTCAGCTTCAGTGGTGGAGTCCGCTGTAGTTGACTACTTTGAGCTTTTCCAACTGATAGCACTGCCATTCAAAGTAAATAGATATCATGTTTGCGATCTGCTGTCATCCCTATCGGTCTGAAAGCTCGCATCACAGTAACCAATGAATTTCATCTCTAAACAATCTTCGTATGTCAAAAACACATCCTTAGTTCTACTCAGATACTTGAGGATTGTTTTGACAGCTGACCAGTGTTGCTCACCGGGATTTGCCTGAAACATGCTCGTTATGCTAAGAGCATAAGAGACATCGGGTCTTCTAAATAGCATGGAGTACATGATCGATCCTATTGCTGAAGCATAAAGGATCCTACTAATACGCTATCTATCTGAAGGAATATGTGGACATTGCTCCTTAGATTTGATTCCTTGACAAGTAGGTAAATTACCTCTTTTGGAATCTTCCATTTTGAATCTTTTAAAACTTTATCTATGTACGTAGATTGAGAAAGTCCTAACAACCTCTTAGATCTATTATGGTATATCTTAATGCCGAGGATGTAGGCTGCTTCTCCCAAATCTTTCATGGAGAAATTATGAGATTTCCATTGCTCGGTGGCTTGCATCATGGGAATATCATTCCCGATGATTAATATGTCATAGATATATAATACAAGAAATAAAACAACACTCCCACTACTTTTCCTATAAACACAAGGCTTATCTATATTTTTGATGAAGTCAAATTCTTTGATTGTCTCATCAAATCATATATACCAACTTCTGGAGGCTTGCTTGAGTCCATAAATGGATCGTTTAAGCTTGCATACATTATTATGATCATCATTAGATGCAAACCCCTCAGGTTGTGGCATATAGACTTCCTCTACGAGGTACCCATTAAGGAAAGCTGTTTTGACATCCATCTGCCAAATCTCATTATCAAAGTGTGCAGCTAGTGCCAGTAAAATTTGAATGGACTTTATCATTGCAACAGACGAGAAGGTTTCGTCATAGTCAATTTCTTGGATTTTTCTATAACCTTTCGCCACCAACCTAGCCTTATAAGTTTGGATGTTGCTTTCTGTATCAGTTTTACGCTTGTAAATCCATTTGCAGCCTATGTGTTTTATCCTTCAGGTGCATCTACCAAGTCCCAGACTTGATTCTGATACATAGAGTCTATTTCGGATTTCATGGCCTCAAGCCACTTGACTGAATGAATGTCACGCATTGCTTCATCATAATTGGTGGGATCGTAATTATCAATGACCTGATCATGTTCCCCATCGATATGGAAACCATATCTTTCAGGCTCATGTTTTTCCCTACCAGACCTTCTAAGTTCATAACCTTGTAGTTGTTCCGTTGCTGCCCTTTTGAAGGGACTGGGTTTAGTTCCATGTTAGTTTTTTTCTCGTACCTTATTGAGTTCAAGTCTACTCCCACTATATTTTTGAGAATTAATTATTTCTCTAGAAATTTAGCATTTCATCAAACAAATGTTCTTTTTTTCATTTGGGACGTAAAACATGTATGCTCTTGAGTTCAAGGCATATCCTACAAACTTATATTTAACTGCCATATCATCCAATTTGTTAGTTTTTGTGAGCTTATCATATGCGTCACATCCCGAAATTCTCAGATAACTAAGACTAAGACATTTCCCAAACCAAAATTCATATGGTGTTTGACTAACAGTCTTGGAAAGAACTTGGTTTAGTAGTAGTGTTGCAGTTTCTAAAGCAAGACCCCAAAATGAAAGAGGTTGATCCGTGCCTGGCATTATTGATCAGACCATATCTAATAATGTCTGATTTCTCCTTTCGGAGACCCCATTATGTTGTGGAGTTCCCGGAGGAGTCCACTTGGAAACAATGCTAATTTCTCTCAAGTAATCTTGAAATTCGTCGCTTAAGTATTCACCACCTCGGTCAGACCTTAGTGACTTTATACTTTTATTAAGTTGGTTTTCTACTTCTATTTTGAAGTCCTTGAATTTCTCAAAGGCTTCATATTCGTACCGCATAAGGTACAGATACCAATATCGTGAGTGATCATCAATAAAGGTAACAAAGTAGGAGAATCCACCTCTAGCGGTGACTGACATTAGTCTGCATACATCAGAGTGTATGAGTTCTAATGTGTCCGCTGCACACTGTCATTTACCTTTGAATGGTAATTTAGACATTTTACCAAGTAAATAAGATTCACAAGTTCCATAAGGTTCATATTTGAAGGGTCTGAAATACCCATCCTTATGTAGCTTAGATAATCTTGTTTCATTGATATTACACTATGCCATAGAAGTGATTCATTGAGATTATTTGAGTTAACGTTGTATCTATTAGAGGTTGAACATTCTTTGTTAGTTTGTAAGACATACATAACATTATTCAAAATACCATCTCCATATTTTATTTCATTGAAATAAATAGAACATTCATTACAACTTATTAGGCATGAAAAGCCTTTATTACATAAAGAAGAAATTGAAATGATGTTATTTACTAGAGAAGGTACATGAACACAATCTTCTAAGTCTAAAACTAAACCATTCGGCAAAACTAATGAATAAGTCTACACGCACAATGCAGCCAGTTTTGCTCCATTACCCATGCGTAAGTGAACCTCCTCATGATGGAGTCTCCTACTGTTTCTCAGGCTCTGCACATTGTTACACAAGTGAGTCCAACAACCGGTGTCAAGTACCCAAGTAGAAGGTTCAAATTTTTGCGAATATAGTTCAATCATATACAACATACCTGAAGCATTGGGCTTCTTGCCCTCTTGGGCTTCCCTAGCTTCCTTGGCATTCAAGGATCTGCATTCTTTCTTCCAATGACCCTTCTTTCCACAAAAGAAACATTTCCCCTTTCCCTTTTTCTTATCCACCGTACCATTGGGCTTTAGGTATGCTTGACGGAGGTTTTAAGCACCAGTTTCATGTCCTTTCCTGCTTGCTTTATCAGATTGTGCAATTCTGGTAAAGTAGCTTCTTTATTAGATAGATGAAATAGTATAATAAAGTTAGAGAAGTTTTTTGTTAAGGACTGAAGAATTAGACCTTGACATATCTCATAATCCATGATGAAACCGAGGTTGGCCAATTTTTCTATGTGGCCAATCATCTTAAGCACATGTCCACTAACAGATCCTTAATTATACCTTGTTTAGAATAAATAAGGTATAATTAAGTTGCACTTAAGCACATGGCCAATTTTTCTATGTGGCCAATCATCTTAAGCACATGTCCACTAACAGATCCTTAGGCACATGACACTTGGAATCTCACAGTATGAACCAAAGTTGCATACAACTCCTTCAAGTGAAAGATGATGGTTTGAGCATCCATATCTTTATGAGCTTTCTGAAGTTCGTCCGATATAGAGCCAAGCAATATGCAAACTGCTTACTCATCATCATCGACGTGTTTCTTCCAAGCATCAAATGTATCTTTGTCAGCATCTTTTGCGAGTTCAGGGGGAAATGGTCTTTCAAGAACATAGAAAAACTTTTCTTGTCATAAGATAATTTTAAGGTTTTTAAGCCAGTCATTGTAGTTGTCCCCTTTGAGCTTATGCTCATCAAGGATTGAATGAAGTGATACTCTATTTACCATTTGAATGTTTGTGAAATATTTTAACCCACTTGTTAAGAGAGAATGTTAAAATTAGGAATCTGTTTTCATTAATGTTTCATAATAACATGGGCTTTTAATATTATGAAGTTGCTCCCACTCAATTGTTTTAAAATATTAAGCAAATAACATCACCTATCTCTACATTGGTATGATATTGTACACTTTGGGCTTAAGCCCTCATGGATTTTCTCTTTGGCAATACTCAAAAGGCCTCATACCAATGGAGATATTATCCATACTTATAAACCAATGATCCTCCTCACTTATAGAAAATGTGGGACTTTGTTTGCACACCCAACAATCCTTCCGTCAAACAAAAGTCCATCGAGCCTCCCCTCAAATGATCATCCATCCGTCCACTCTAGCCTAGGCTAACTCCTCTTCATCGTGTTTGGATTAGGACATGTCCATAAAGACCGGAGCACACCGCCTATCTAACCGAGCACATTGACGGATCACGATCGGGGCTCACCACCTTTTGTTCTGTATTCCGAGGATTCATCGACATGGCTAAATCTGGGCATGGCTCTAATACCACTTTTGGGAAGCGGCAGCGAGTGCGCAGGGGAAAATCAAAATTATGATGCCGCTATCCCCTGCCCAAGACCCATTTGTTTTGATTATTCTACAAGCCTAGACATGTTATTAAACATTCTAAGTATAAAACTCATAAAACATGCAAAGAACATAAACCTAAATATGATAACTATCATAAAAACTCTAATTAAAATAAAGAAAGAAAAAGACTTACTTGAACCAAAGACTCCTCCAGTCATCCCTCCAATCTACAAGCTTTTCTCGAACTCAGCAAGCTCTTCCACGTTCCAAAGAGCCACCCATGTGTGTGGCCTCCAAAGATGCACACACCAAAGCCAAAACTCAATGGCAAGACTACGCCTTGAGTGCAAGGGTATTTTGCCCTTGGTGCAAGCCTAGGCAAATACCTCAAAACTTTTAACTCGAGATTCATCTAGTCAATTAGACTTAAGAATCCTCAAAAATCAGTGGCTTACTCTTAAACTTTAGAGTTGCTCGCTTATATAAACCCAAGATATGAATGGTTTTTTGGTGTAAAAATTTGTAAAGAATTCTTTGGGTTTATATAGGTGCTCCAAAGACAACAAATTAATTAAGAATCCGATGTGGGATAAAAGCTAATTTAATCTTAGCAATTAGATCTTAATTTAGTGGTTTAATGAGATTATAAAACCCTAATAAGACTTTGGGCTGAATTGGAATTCAAAACAAATAAAAAAAATTTACTATTCACGTTATTTATTTATTTAATTAATTTTTATTTATTTATTCCAGTTCCCAAAGTGCCCCTATCGTCATTCACCAATCCATAAGCCACTATGGAACCCCATAAATGATCTGTTCAATAATTAAACACATTGAACCATTTATGAACAATTCCTATAGCAATCATATATGCTGTTAAATTTGTAATGTGCACTGTTAACCATTGATTTAGACTTTGTTATGTGTGACCTTTTGGGTTTCCCTCAAGTTGGACATGAAATAAATCGTGATAATTTAATCGTGCTTAAATTATCCTTCGATCAGATGGTTGTTCGATTTCAATGATCAATGTTGACATTTAGCAACATGTCAAGGCCCCTAAATGAGAAAAAAAGATATACACGCATTCTGTATACGATTTACAAATGATACGGTCCCTCGCCTCATTGTATCCCCACCTTTTGACCTAGGGTACTGAAAACGTCTACCCATACAGTCAAATATATGATGTTGATGGTGTCATGAATCGTGCTAACCTAAGAATCTCACAGGATTCTTCCGCTGCGGCCACAGTATCAAGCACTGATCACACACATCAACCTGCGAATTGGAATACTACTCTTATAAGCAAATGTTATCCGAAGGTGATTCTCTATTGTATCTTTACAAACTTCATGTGTTTCAACAAATGACCCAATCATACCCTTATGACCGGATCTTCTGAACCGATGAAGGAGAATATCAAAGTTATTTGACCCACACATAAGATTGTAAAGACCTCAAGTCTATGGACTATTCAGACAGTCGATACATGAAAGTTTTCACAGACACATGGGATAAACACTACATGTGAGAACTTTCTACGATCAGTTTGATGGACATGAGCAACTCGTGCATCCATGTGATACACCAAGCAAATGGATCTCTGCTAGTAGCCTATAAGATCGGCTACCCCACTTAAGGGCGGATCATATCATCATGTTAGTCTCTCCGCTTTGTGAATGCCGAGTTATTCACAAAAGTATGACTAGGAACATTTATCAGTAATGATTCTCATAAGGCGTGGAAGCCATCATCTTATTACTCCAATGGCTTTATTACAGTGTTTGATGATTCATATAATTTATGTAAGACATGTATAATAATGTTGGCGATTTATTAATTAGTGAAAAATATTACAAATACATGTATATATACAAGTTGGGTATAGGGCATATCTCTAACACACACCATACGGCAACAACAACAAAACACATAACCACGTGAACCAAGCGACCCATAGGCCCTCAGCCACGTGAACCAATCCTCTCACCTTGCTCAATGAACTGCCCTCCACTGACTCACACATACAGGCCACACACTCTTCTTACATCTTGAAACACACATACACGGCACACATGTCACACACACTTACATGTCAAAAACACACACACACACGTCAAAGCACACACTCACTAAAACAATGCCCACAACCAGCCACCAACACCTAGCAAAAACGTGAGGACCAAGCAAAAATAAGAAGGGGAAATCAGCTTGAAACTAGCCACTAAATCAAGAATAAAACACAACCCCCACTGACCAAACAAAACAACAAAATAACCCTCCAATCAAACAATAAAATAAAGTCACAAAGGCAGCAACCTAACCGGGTAAAAACACAAGCATCCAGGTGAAGCAAGCAGCCCCTAATAGTCCCAAAAATAATCCCCCTAAAAAATGCACAAACAGTCACCAAAAATAGAAACCAAAAACAGCAAAAAATAGCAGCTCAAAATAGTGAATTAGTGAGCAGAAACAGTTAATCAACAAACCATAAAAACAATAAGTTTTAATCCTTTCGGCGATAACCTAACGCACTTGTAAGAAAGCGACTTAAAATGTAAGACCTGAGGGCACCCTTTACTACATTTATTTTGTTCTGGACGTGGCATTGCACGTCCAACCGGGTATGCGAGGTCCTACGTCAAAGACGGCCAAATCTTTTGGTCATAACTTTCTTTGAAGTTCCGTTATTTAATTTTTGTTTTGTTATTTATTTATTCATTTACTTTCAATGTTATTTTTTATTCCGCTTTTATTTTATTATTTATCTTTATGTTATTATTTGCATTTACTTTATTGTTTATCTTTGTTTCATTATTTCACATTTATTTTACTGTTTATCTTTATTTTGTCGTATTTATTTTATAGTCTCGCTTGTACTTTTATTTATGTTTTACTATATTATTTCGCATATATCTTTATGCTTGTTTACATTACATTAACGATCGTGTGCATTATCCCTTGAGGTATATCGGATGGAAACCCATACATAAATTCCGTAGTCGAATCCAATAAACAATAGTGTAGTCTGTACTTGAGATAAAACTCCACGTACTGCTCGAGAAATATTCATATATGCATGTTTATATCATTATTGATGCTATTTTTGTAAAAATATTCAAACATGTTTTCAAACGCAACTTGAACGCATGTATTCTGCCTCTCTTCGTTCGAATGCGTTTACGAACGCTACATGAGCGCGCGCACATTGGACAATCTCTCTCTTTATATTTTATGCATTATCGTACTTCTTTATTTAAATATGCTTTTTGAACTGTATATTTTCTCTTATTTATATTCATGTTCATGGGTATGCAAATTTGTGTGTTTATTTGAATTATCTTGCATGTGTTGCATAAGACTTTGCTATACCATTGTGTGAACTCGTCCATTATACTAGCATAAGTATGAGACCATTCCGGACCCAATGATTTGAGGTCTTCCCTTGTGAGGGGTAAGTGCGGCCTTAAACTATTTCCCAGTTCATGCTGGGTGGCGACACCTTTATTCTCTAGTTTATTCCCCCGCGGGATACTCCATACTCTCTACCGGCTACGAGCCTAATAGTATCGTGGTCGCCAAGCATCTTAGGCATAGTTTTAATCCCTACTTCGCTCCTACACAAACCTGTTGCTAGCTCAACAGCTGAAATTGTAATGTAATTTAATTATTCAAGTGCCTAAGCTCATAGAAAACATGCACATTCACTTAAATGAATTAGGTTCACGTACAAAATGCCTTAAAGTATTCATACTTGCTTTTTTAGAACAAACACTGGTATATCGGTACCTTATCGATGTCCATACCGGTGAGATGCTAAGGATTGTATGCTCACTATAACCATAACGGTCACATACCGGTGAAAAGAGGAAAACATGATTACTCGAACCGGGCTATACCTTACCGGTCACCTTATCGGTTTACAGAAATATTCATGTTTCCCATTGTAGCAACAGGCTGTTTACCGTAGAGTTCTTATATCACGCTCACATGATTCAACAGTTCAACCGTTCTAAATGCTAATCCTCTGAACATTATTTGAAGCAATTGCTTCACATTCAAGTTTCTTTTTCATTTTTATTACTGAAAAACTGCTAATCAATATATGTTTTATCCATTTAAATAGTTTAGAAAGTTATTAACAGATCTCATATCAACCACGCATCCGTATTTGATGACTTATTCATCATTCTATGTACTGTATTGGAGAGATAGCATACCTGTTGCTGCCTCAACAGCTGAAAATGCGGCTTGCTGAAAGGAAACTTCATCCACACCATCTCCTAAAGGTTTTCTATTGACTTTTATCTTTTTTTTCTTATGTTTTTTCCTCTGTCACACCTTCTCAAATCAAACTAGAGACATCTATATCTTTTTCAATCAGTTAAAAAACCACGAGTCATGGAAACATTTCTCAAATAGCAATTATCTTCCATTGAGTCAATTAAAAGAATAACAACATTAGAAATTGGCCATCTGTTTGTTCTTGGAACATCTTTTGATTCATCTAAGCTGTTGGATATATCACATGCATCCATTATTGTCTTCTCTATCACTGAATCAATCAATCTTTGCATGGGCTACATATATGCCATTAAAGTTTGCTTCAAAACCACAGCTAAATTGGAAAATGACTTAAAACCTTCAAATGGCAGCTGCCGATGCTGTTTTATGTGACAGTAGTTGTATTGTAAAATAACAGCATGCACGCGATGGTGAAGAGCGAAGAATGTTAAGACTAGCATACATTGAACATTTTATATAAAGTCTTAGTTTAGGGCTCTAATTGTAATGTGATTTAATTATTCAACTTCCTAAGCTCATAAGAAACATGCATATTCACTTAGATGCATTAGGTTTATGTATGAACTTAAAATCATCATATTTTCATTTTTGGAATAGAGACCGGTATACCGATGAGACGCTAAGGATTGCACGCTCATTGGAACCATACCAGTCCCATACCGGTGAAACAGAGGAAAACATACTTACTCGAACCGGGCTATACCTTACCTACCACCTTATCGGTTTACGAAAATATTCGTGTTTCCAAATATAGCAATAAGTTATTTACCTTGTGTAGGCATTGCATTTTTGCATATCAGCCCGATGATGAGCCTCGTACGGAGGCACTACCTTTTAAGTTGTGGAAGTCGTGGACAACGGTCGAAAACAAGAAAATACACACGTGAACCTTCTCATCCCTCTCACTCTCTCACATCAAAAACAAGAATAACCCAAAGCCACACACTCCACGCCACATTAGCACACACACGGGATCATTCCTCAGCACTCACTGCCACAAAGTAAACCAAAAACAAGCCACCTATCTCCCTTGTGTTCACGCCACCAACTCCCATTTCAGTCTTTGCATTCTGCCACCCCACTCACATTTTGCCCCCACTTACACTTTGTCCCTTTCACGCACAAAGGCTCATCATCAGCCCCCACCTGCCCTCTTCTCACGAGTTCAACAAAAGTCACTCACTGCCCCATAAGCGCACATGACCCACACACTGCTCCTTAGATCATTCGCAAGTCTCATCCAGCCCCACTTCACGCCCTTAGTTTGCATGATCAGCGCACAAACACAGCCCAAATAAGCCCCACTTCACGCCCTTAGCTTGCATGATCAGCGCACAAAACACAGCCCACTGCCAGCCACGCAAACTGCCACACAAATCACCAAAAATCAGCCTAGAAACTGCCCGAAAACACATCCAAAACTGTCCAGAAAACTATCCAAAAACCATGACCTGAATCGCAGCGAAACGGAATAAAAAATAGAGACCCGAATAGCGAAACGGCGAGGAAAAATGCCAAATCAGCGAACCGGAGAAGTCACGGAGTTTTAGCCTTTCCGACGGCCGTATAACACACTTCCGAGAGACGACACAAAAGGTTAGACCTGTGGGCACAAATTATTTATTTTATTCGCATGAGTTAGTGAATTAGAAGACATGTAATTTGTGTTTCTCGTATGAATTAGGAAGTATGTTATTTAATGTCCATGCATGAAATAGCAATTTAGAAAACATGTTATTTATATTATTTAGCATGAATAATTAGTCTAACGTGTTATTTAATTCTCGTATGAAATAATAGTTTAGAAAGTATGTAATTTACTTTATTTCACATGAATATTGTTAATTAGTATATGATGTGATTTCGGGTGAATGAAATATGTGTTCCTTCTTATGTTATATTGGATGGAAACCCGGACATAAATTCCATAGCCGAATCCGAATGGACGGTATTATGGTTTGCACACCGGATACAATGCCCCTTACCACTTGGAGGATTCACATATTTCATTTCATCCAAACTTGTATTTGAGCATGATTAGACCATTAGAATGTTGTTTTATTTTTAGCATGACTTAGTTATTCACTTTCCGTATTAAGAACTTAAGATATGTTATGTTTAGATCATTATTTATTCAACATGTTTGATTTGTGATATCATGTGTTTGCTGTTATAAAAACTTACTTTCAAAGCATGCAAACTTAGATTTAGGCTTATAGGAATTTAGAGTAGTTTTGCCAATATATGTCGAGTAGACTTGGTTAATATTGCACAAATCCATTCATTACAAACGACATAAGTAAGGGACCATTCCGAACCCAACGGTTTGAGGTCTTCCCTTGCGAGGGGTGAGTGCGGCCTTAAATCATTTCCCGGTTCACGCCGGGTGGCAACTCATTTATTCTCCGGTTTAGTCCCCCGAGGGCTACTCCGTACTCCCAACTAGACCCTGAGTCTAGAACAGCATGCGTCGCCCAAGTTCTGTGTCCTACACCTTAGAGTTCTTATAGCACGCTCATATGATTCAAAATTTTAACCGTTCTAAATGTTATTCCTCTGAACTTTGTTTGAAGCAACTGCTTTATATTCAAGTTTCTTATTCATTTGTAATACTGAAAAACTGCTAATCAAAATATGTTTTATCCATTTACATAGTTCAGAAATTTTTTAACAGATCTCATATAAACCACACATCCACATTGGATGACTTATTCATCATTCTCTGTATTGTATTGGCGAGATAGCATACCTGTTGCTGCCTCAACAGCTGAAAATATGGCTTGCTGAAAGAATGTGAAGACTTGCATACATTGAACATTTTATATGAAGTCTTAGCTAAGGGGCTCTAATTGTAACGTGATTTAATTATTCAAGTGCCAATGCTCATAGGAAACATGCATATTCAATCAGATGTATTAGGTTCATGTAAAAAATTCCTTAAAATCTTCATATTTGTATTTTTGGTGTAGAGACTAGCATACCGGTACCTTACCGGTGTCCATACTGGTGAGATGCTAAGGATAGCATGCGCATTGTAACCATACCAGTCCCATCTCGGTCACCATAGTGGTGAAACAAAGGAAAACATGCTTACTAGAACCGAGCTATACCTAACTGTTCACTTTACCGATTTATGAAAATATACGTGCTTCCCAATGCAGTAATAGGGTTTTTACTTGGAGTTCTTATACCATGCTCTTATAATTCAACATTTTAACCATTCTAAATACTAATCATCTGAACATTATTTGAAGCAACTGCTTCACATTCAAGTTTCTTTTTCATTTGTAATACTTAAAAACTACTAATCAAGATATGTTTTATTCATTTACATAGTTCAGAAAGTTATTAACAGATCCCATATCAACCACACTTTTGAATTTGTGATGAGCGGAAAATATATCAATATTTACCGCCCATTTTACCTAATATTTTGTTTAGTTTCTCGGGTTTGATGAACATTTTGATGTGTTTCTATGTGTTTTCTAGATAAATAAAGTATTGGGACTTAATGGAATCAACTTGGAGCTAAACCGATGAAATATGGAGAAACAAATGGCAAAAATGAAAATTTACTATACGCGTCACGAAGTGTAGTCCTAAATTCCAATTTTACGCAAGTTTGGTATTTTGGCCATAACTTTTTCATCTGATATCTGATTGCGCAAGTGCCAGATTAAAGAAGACACAAAACTCTACAGCATTGGAGATTTAAATATTTTGGAATTCGGATGTTTAAAAGGCCGAAATTGATGAATAATCTAGTATATTTTGTGTAATTACTATAGTCATTTTCCAAATATAAAATACAATCAATAAAATAAAAATTATCAAACTTCCACCAAACATGCTTGCATGCTTGGTGGAGGATTTCGTGCCATGTTTGGTGGAGCAATTGGTGGAGAAATTGGTGGAAGCCTTTAGATTTTCCTATAAATACCAAGCTAAACTTTGTAAATTTTCCATGCATTCTTTGGAGGAGTTTCTCAATGAAAACCTAAAGGAAAGTGTCTTGTATATTATTTAAGTTTTCTTGTATTTTCTTTTTATTTATTTAATAAAATTTTGTGTGTTTTATTTTACAGCATAAGCAGGTAATCTCATTCTACTGGGGTGAAGAGGTAAGACTTTTAATATAATAAATTACATTAATCTCCCTTATTTTAATTAAAATTTGGATTTATTAGTTACCGCCTATATGGCCAGTTTGGGTGACAACTTTATTTACTACCTATATGGTCGGTTTTTCATTTCAGACGTAGTTTCCGCCTCTATGGTCGGTTTAGGTAATAACTTGTTACCGCCTATATGGTCGGTTGGATTTAACTGAGACAAATGAAATTACCGCCTTTATGGTCTAGTTAATTAATCAATAAACATTGACATTAAGGGAGATTTCTAATTTTAAAATATTAAAAGTGAGATCTTTATCCCTAGCATTTCCTTTATTGTTTTATTTACGTTTTTAATTTACAGCCTTTACTTTATGTCTTTTATTTTATTTAAGCTTATACTAGCCTTAGATATGTGTTGTAACTAAGCCCGTTATCTGGGGTTGTGATAATTTCCAATATCACTGGTTTATAAGGGTTATTTTACTATTTGGGTAATATAAAGATTTATTTATTGAGTTTTAGTCTTAATGCTTCTTGTTAACTTGGCATTAATAAGATTGATCTGGTAAACTTAAAATAACATGACAAAGGAATTTTAGATTTTAGCCTTAGACTTAATAGCCCACGATCTTCCTTGAGGATATATAACCATTTAATAGATTTCCTTATAAGATAGACATATACCTGTCGGGCGGGGGTAACCACAATTGGAACTTAATTGTAATGAATTCAGGTAACTTGGTTGACATAGACATATTTTTAATAGGGTTACACTGGGTATTTACATCCGACCATCGACGGAGACTTTTACAGAATTTCGTGTTCAAGGTTAGTAATCCAAAATATTACACAAACATAAAATAACCACTTCATCTTTTAAAAGATATTGGAAAGATTCACAGCCCTATATAGTTTATTAATATTAAAATTTCCTAAACCTACTTTCGTTCCATTTTATTTACTTGTTTATGAATTTAAAATCACCATCCAATCAATCAATCCATTAGATACTCGTAAACATTTGACTTCATAAATTAATAGCTTAGGTATTAAGTCCTCGTGGGATCGATACTTTTTATACTACTTGTACGATACATACACTTGTGTTATACGCGTGTGACAACATCGGTTAATTTTTTGTCACCGTTACCGAGGACTTATTTATCTTTCACTATTAGTTTTAGGGTTAGATACGTTACATGTATCTAATTTCTTTTTACTTATTATTTTTTTTTTCTTTTCTTTCAGGTTCTCAAACACTACATGAGATGAACAAGAAACTTTAAGCTCTGACTGCTTAACCCAGAAATTGAAAGAACCATTAGAAAATTGAGAAGGGAAGGGCGAGAAGGCCAAGATGCAATAATCAACATGGAACCTAAACCTTTGGAAATTGCACCACCAATTCCCATTCGAGACAGAACCATTCCGGTGGTTGACGGCTTCATTTCCTGTATTCTACTTCCTCATTTACCAAAAAATACGCGTGACATCAAAACATGCATTCACATAATTCAGTAGTCAATTCAGTTTGGGGGGAATGCAACTGAAGATCCTAATGCTCATATCACCAACTTCCTGGAAGTTTGCAAAACTTTCAATTACAACCGAGCAGCTAAATAAGCAATGAGACTGCATGTTTTTCCATATTCTTTGAAAGACAGAGCTAAGGCTTGGCTACATTCATTACCAGCAAGATCCATCACAACTTGGAACAATCTAGCCACTAAATTCCTTGCAAAGTATTTTCCACCAGCCAGAACTGCAAATCTGAGGAATGACATCACATCCTTTGTGCAATATGACTCAGAATCTCTATGCGAAGCTTGGGAAAGGTACAAGTATTTACTCAGAAAATGTCCTCACCATGAGATTGCAAAGTGGCTACAAGTCCATACATTTTATAATGGACTTTCTGGAATAATGAGAACCACTATTGATACTGCTGCTGGAGGAGATTTAATGGCAAAATGGGAAGATAAGGCTTGGGACCTAATTGAAGAAATGACAAACAAAAATTCTTTATGGCCAACAGAAAGAAACATGATTCAGTGAATTGCAGGAATTTATGAAGATGGAGCCAACACAGCAGTGAATACTAGGTCGGATCAAATATGCAAATGTCTGGAAACACTTAGCATGCAAGTTGTAAACATCGCCGGATCCACAACTTCACCATATGGAGAAGCACCAGAGCCAGTTCAACAAGAAGAGACAGTGAACTATGTCAACAATTTCAACAGACAGGGGAACAATTCATATTCCAACACCTACAACCCAAGGTGGAGGAATCATCCCAATTTTTTATGGAGCAACAACTCAGGGCAAAAGAATAATCCACCACTTGAATTCCAATAGCAAAACAAAGTCCAAGAGTAAGAAAAAGAACCAGAAATGAAAAAATGGTTTGCAGAGATGTTCAAAAATTAAGAAGTAAAATATGATGTTATGTTTCAAGCCCAATCATCATTCAATCAAAGCCAATATACTTCCATTACAGCATTGGAGAATAAAATTAGACAAAAGGCCAATGCTCAGAGTTACAGACCGCCAGAAATCTTCCCAGCAACACAGAACCAAATCCAAGGAACCGAGGGAAGGAGCAATGTCAAGACATTACTTTGAATAGTGGTACTGAAATCAACAAAGGTGTTGGAATCAAGGCATCCATTGAGGAAAAATAAGCAAAAGAAAAAGATCAAGAAAGGATCACTCTACCTCCACATTTTCCACAACGTCTCGAGGAGAATAAACTAGACAAACAATTTGCTCGATTACTGGAGATCTTCAAGAAGCTGCATATCAACATTCCATTTGCACAAGCATTGGAACAAATGCCCAGCTATGTCACATTTATGAAAGACATTCTTTCATAAAAGTGGAGATTGAGAGACTACGAGATAGTAGCATTGACAGAAGAATGTAGCGCCATCATTCAGAGGAAACTTCCCCGAAAACTGAAAGATCCTGACAGTTTCACCAGCATCATAGGAGAACATAATTCGGTAAGGCTTTATGTAATTAGGTGCAAATGTTAACTTGATATCTTTTTCCATTTACAATAAAACTATAAATTGGAGAAGCAATGCCCACTTTAGTCCCTCTGCAACTTGCTGATAGATTGCTCATATTTTTTAGAGGTGTAGTTGAAGATGTGCTGGTCAAAGTCGACAAACTCATCTCCCAGCATACTTTATTATCATTGACATAGAGGAAGACGAAGATGTGCCCATCATCTATGGGAGACCATTTTTCGCTACCCATCGAACCATTATTGATTTAAAAAAAGGTGAACTAACCATGAGGGTACAGGACCAAGAAGTAAAATTCAATGTTTTCAAAACCATGGAATTCTCGAATGTTGGAAAGAATGAGGAATGTTTCAGACTTGATGTGAGAGATAGTACCATCCAGAACCCAAATGAAAAGCAAATTTATCGCTAGCTGACGACGTTAAACATATCGCTAGCTGGGAGGCAACCCATGCAATTTTTGTATATATTGTGATCTGGTGTGTTTTATTTTTGTGTGTTTAATTTGTGTAGGTAAAGTTAGATTTCATGATGGAAGAAGTTCTCGCAAATCTTCACAAGCAATTTCCTTCTCTCCCTCAAAATTCTCTGATGAAAGTTTACAAAGCTCTTTTGGAATAAATGAGACTTCTGATGATCAAAGGTATTCCTAATGACATTCGTTGGATTATTGAAGCACGGGTCCAATTGGCAGGTGAGTCTTCTGACTCTTTTATTTCACATCTGTTTGGCTTAGGAAGAAACACATTTTCTAAAATGACAAGGGCTAAAAGATAGGTGTATGCTATAAATGTGCTCGTATGTTTTATAATACTCGTTGTCTTTCTTTAAGAATGGTGTCTGATAACCGCGAAGATGAGATTAATTTCATTAGGGATGGTTTGAGTAAGGAGTCTTTGGATGACATATCGAAGACTCTTAAGATACATCCCAATGGATGTGTGTATCATGAAATTCGCATGTTATATACATATTCCGAAAAGAAAGACAACAGTTAAGTCTCGGGAATTTGACGATAAAAGACCTTGTTTGCTAATTTAGAAGAAATTAGATGAGAAGCTTGTCCCTGACGCTTAGACGTCAATCAAGCCGTAAAGTTTTATAAATATTATTTCTCTTTGTCTTTCCATAATAATTATAATTATAATTTGTTTTGTTATTTTATTTTATTTTCTCCGACGGGATCCAGACCTTTTGACATTACCCGATTTATTTTACCGTTTAACTAATAATTATCATTTGCCAGGTACTAGTGCTGTTATTTTTACTCACCATTTTCAGGTGTTATAAATTCAAGTCATTATTGCACTTTTGAAGCCATCCAGATAAAAATGGAAGCTACTTGAAGAAGACTAGTTGAAAATATTTGTGTGTTTTGCGGTACTATTGTTGGTGTTAAACCAGAGTACATAGCGGTAGCACATGAATTGGTTCGAGTCATTACCGAAAAGAATATGCACTTTGGCGGTGACAATCTTGGACTTATAGGGATCATTTCAAAGGCTATACAGGAAGGAGGTAGTCAAGTTTTGGCAATCATCCCAAAACCCTTGGTAGAGGTGAATCTAATTGCTGACCATGAACATACACAGAAACCCTTCGACTGTACAATGTTGATGGATTTTATGATTTTCTTTGTGTATTTCTTGATGATGCCCAGAGAAATAGATTCGTGTCAAAACTTGTAAAAGAACTCCTCTTCACTGCCTTAACTACCAAAGATTTAATTGATCAAATATTAGCTTTTGAACCACAAATTAACCTTATCCTTTTCGAGATAAACTGGTCTGATAATGATCGTGGTAAGAGGCGTTGGATAAATTTGGATCTTAACCTTTAAATTTAAATGTAGAATTTCAACTAACCAGGTACTGTTTTCTAAACTCTTCTTCTACTTTTTAAGACATTTGGAACAATTTCTCATTTAGGATTGGGGGAAGGGAATAGTTAATTAGTTTCTTGTTTTTATTGTTTTATTTTTAGTTGAAAATTAAAAAAAAAATTGAAAAATTTTACAAAAAATCAAAAAAATATTTTGTGTTTTAGTGTTTTTAATTTGATTAATCAGGTGTAATTGGTGTGAGATAGCTGTGTAAGGAATTCTCACTCCTGAGACGCATCTCAACCTATTTCAGAACAAGTTATTTTTTTTATTTCCTTTTGAATTATTTAATTTGTGAATTCTCCATCTAATTGGACTAAAATGGATCTTCATATGCTCAGTTGACAGGTATTATCAACTTACATGGTGATATACGGACATGAGAAGTAATTGACGAGTTTGTAATATTAATTGCTTTAGTTTAATTAGAGGAAGCATCTAAAAAATGATGGGATAAAAAAACACTTCCGAGATCTGAATTATTAAGTCAGTAGGGGTGTCTTAACACATAGTGCCCTAAAGCCAACCAGTTTGGGAGTCAATGGCCTAAATCTCACTACATGGATCGAAGATGTTGTAAAAATATATGTATCTGAAGTCTGAGTAATTAAGTCCGTAGGGGTGCCTTAACACCTAGTGCCCTAAAGCCAACTGGTTTGGGAGTCACTGACCCAAATCTCGCTACAAAGATTGAAGATAGTGTATATAAATAAAAAATCAGAAAAATCAGAAAAAATATTATATTACTAAAAAAAGGTGTGAATTCTGATATATCTTGAGGACAAAAATATTACTCTCTTTTCAACTACTCTTGTGACTATTGTGGGCATAATGACTTGATTAATATCTTGTTCACTGTGTTTATAAAGAATGGTAAAAATAATCGAAGAATTTACTTATTCGGTAATTTAGAAAGAAACTAAAACATCTATTACCTTGGATAAAGAATTTTCACTTGTTTAGTCACTAACTTCTTTATTCTTTTTTCTCTTGTATTTTTGCTTTTGTATGCATTAGTTTCACCTGTTTATAAGACGTTTGTGGGTATCGTCGTTGTAAACCCTCACGAGACTACAACTCGTCCATTAGGGACACCTAGGGGTTTAAAGGCTTGTTACATATGCTAAATGAAACCGTGATACCTACGAAAGTGGCTTAGTTTAATTTTAATTATTTCTTGTATTTTATTTTGTTAATTTGCTCGATGACTAACAAAATGTTAGGTTCAATATTTACCGCCTTTTTACCTAAAATTTTGTTTAGTTTTTGTGGTTTGATAAACGTTTTAATGTGGTTTTATGTGTTTTGCAGATAAATAAAGTATCGGGACTCAATGGAATCAACTCGGGGATAAAACGATGAAATTCAGAGCAAAAAATGGCGAAAACGGATATTTACTATGCGCAGCACGAAGTTCAGTCCAAAATTCCAAATTTACACAAGTTTGGTATTTTGGCCATAACATTTCCATCCGATATGCGATTGAGCTGATTCAGGTTCTAGATTAAAGAAGACACAATGATCTACAACGTTGATGTTTTAAATATTTTCTAATTCTGATGTTTACAAGACCGAAATTGATGAATAATTCAGTGTATTTTGTGTAATTACTATAGTCATTTTCAAAATATAAAATAAAAAAAAATTTGTAAAACTTCCACCAAGCATGCTTGCATGTTTGGTGGAGGATTTGGTGCCAATTTTAAAAAGATAAAAGAAAATACAAAAGAAAATAAATAAAAGACAAAACATCTAGGGTTGTGACTCCACACAACATTATTCTAATGATGAATTGATTCTCCTATACATTTGTAATATATTAGTTTGTTAATCGGGAACACGAGGATATGCATAATCCTCTTCCGATGGTCGAATGCAAACATCCAAAGTAATTCAATTAACTACATTCCTTTGTTAACTAATTACTAGAATTCATTAAGTTCAAGTTTTAATTATGACTACCCACGTCCGACAGGTATATTCCTATTCTGTAAGGAAATCTCTAAAGTGAGATCGTGTGCTATTGAATCCAAGGCTAAAATATAAAATCCTTTTTCCAATTTCATTATATGTTTACCACTTCAATCTTATTGTTGATCAGGAAACAAGAAGTATTAAGGTCAAGATTCAATAAACATGTCGAATCTATCACACATTATGTTAGAAAATCAATTATTAAACTTGTAAATATTGTGCTTCATCATTTCTCTAGATAAAAAGAAAGTGTTGGGGTTAGGGGATTCACATTTAATATTTCAAACCTAGTAATCTCACTTTTTATAATATATAAACTGACAATATTACCCAGTTAATTTATATTCGATATTAATCATGTCAAAACATATAAAACCAACCACATAGGCGGTAAAGTCTGTCACACAAAATGACTGTATAGGCGGTAAAGTCTGTCACACAAAACCGACTGTATATGCGTTAATCCAATTTTATCATTAAACCAACCATATAGGCAGTAACATAGTTTGCCATTAATTAATCCAGATTATTAGACCAGCCATATAGGTGGTAATAATTTATATATTATTATATAAATGAGATTCCCTAAATTGTCATATGAAAAGCTTCATCTTTTTACCCCAGCGAAATTAAATTAGCTAGACTTAAAAGAAAATAAAAACACACAAAAAAATTATAACTAAAAATAAAAATACTTAATTAAAAATATAAAACTAAACAACAAGATACAATCCTCAAGGTCCTTATTAGAAACTTGAAGGAAAGTATGAAATTTACAAATGAAAGGCTTGGTATTTATAGGCAAAGAAAAGGCTTCCACCAATTTCTCCACCAAACACTCAACCAAACATGCCACCAAACACTGTACAAAACACTCCACCAAACACTCCATCAAACATGCAAGCATGTTTGGTGGATGTTGACAATTATAAATTATCATTTTTCAATTTTTTTTAATAAAGACTTCAGTAATTACATATAACATAATTTCAGATTTTTCATCAATTTCGGTCATGAAACTTCAGAATTCAAAACTTTTCAGAACATCAAAGTTGTAGATCTATGAGTCTTTTTTAATGTGGAACTTGAATCACGTCAAACTAATATCGGAATAAAACGTTTTGGCCAAAATATGAAATTACACAAAGCTAAAATTTTTGAAATTGTACACCGTTAGAACGCCATTTCAAGTTTCCAACCTCTAAAATCCAAATATAAAGTCCGATTTTTGCCCTTCTTTTTGTTCCATATTTCATCCTGATTGTGTAAGAACCCGCCTAAGCCAGGATACTACCGGCTGAAGACAGGCAAATCCTGACTCCATAAGCCTCTGACTCTGCCGAAATTTCGGCATGACCTCTGCTAAAATCGAGCAACCTGGATCAAGTCCAGTTTCACAATACAACCTAAAGGGCGCAACTCTAATAATATACACCAAATCAATAAATCAAGACATAATAATTGGGCTCCGTGCCCGAGAGTACGTATAAACAAAAACTTTTACAAACTTTAAACTTATTCAACTAAACTTACAAACAACTCAGTTACTTTACAAATAAACTCATAAACAACATGACTCTTATCCACCCAAGATCTGGTGACTGGCTGACTGCAACGCTGCTACTCGGCTTCTCAAGATCTGGTATTTGTGGTCGATCGGTTGGATCACCAACCTGCAAAACTCAAAACACTTGCTTTCTTACCGGTGCTTACACACGCGTATAACGCAAACGCACGTATTGTTCAAGTAGTATAAAAAGTATCGATCCCACAAGGACTTAAAACCTTTTGTTATTAATTTATGAAGTTAAATGTTTACAAGTATCTATTGATTGTTTGACTGGGCGGTGGCTTTAAAACTTAAAACAAGTAAATAAAATTGCTTGAAAGTAGACTGAAGAAAAATTCAAATTTATAAAACTATCCAAGGTTGTGAATCCATCCAATATCTTTTTAAAGATGAAATGGTTAACTTACAGTTGGGTAATAAATTGGTTTACTAACCTGGAACACAAAATTATGCAAAAGCCTATGTCGATGGTCATTTGCAAATACCCAGTAAAACCTAATTGAACCAAATGTCTATGTCAACCAAATTATCTGGATTCATTGAGATTAAGTTCCAATTGTGGCTACCCCCGCCCAACAGGTATATGTCTATCCTGTAAGGAAATCTATTAAAGGGTTATTTATCCTTAAGGAAGATCGTGGGCTATTAAGTCTAAGGCTGAAACCTAAAATTCCTTTGTCAAGTTTATTTTAGATTTACCAGATCAATCTTATTAGTGGCCAATTAACAAGACGCATTAAGCTTAAGACATAATAAGTAAACCTTTAAATTACCCAAACTATAAAATAACCTCTTATAAATCGGTGATATTGGATTTCATCACAATCCCAGATAACTGGCTTAGTTACGACACATATTTACGGGTAGTAAAAATTTAAATAAAATAAAAGACATAAAGTAAATTGCTAAAAATTAAATACTGAAAAGTAATTTGTTGAAAAGTAAATAAAGTAAAAAAATAAAAGTAAAAAAGTAAAAAGTAAAAAAGTAAAAGTAAATTACTGAAAGAAAATTTTCTGAAAAGAGAATATCTGAAAGAAAATAAAGTAAAAGTACAATAAAATAAAATGCTGGGGTTAGAGGATCAACTTTTATTAATACTATTTTAGATATCTCCCTTAATATAATATATTTACTTTGCGTGATAATTAACAACCAACCATATAGGCGGTATCCTGATTAAGTAAAATTAATAATTAATTACCAACCGACCAACCAGGCGGTATCCATACATAGTCAGGTTAAAACCAATTTATAATTAATTACCAACCGGCCAATATAGCGGTATCCTCATTAAGTCAGGTTTTAAATAGTTTATATATTATAATTAAGGGAGATTAATCTAAATAGCAATAATAAAAGCTTTACCTTTTACCCCAGCAAGGGGGAGTTACCTCTTCATTGCTTGAAAAGTAAAAACTGCAAAAATAAAGAAAGGAAATGATTGTGCGTAAAAGTAAATTGTGGAAAGTAAAAACTGAAAAGTAAAGAAAAGAAAATGCGAAAGTGAAAATTAATTACTGAAAGCTGTAAATAAACAAAGAAGATACAATCTTCTTATTTATTCATTAGGAATTTCAAAGAAAAAAGTATGAATTTTACAAATGAAATGGCCTGGTATTTATAGGCAAAATTTTACCTCCATCAAATCATCCATCAAATTCTCCACCAAATCTATTATTAATTGCTCAACTAATTACTCCACCAAATCCATTATTAATTGCTCCACTAATTGCTTATCAAGTTTGGTGATGATTTGATAATTTTATTATTTATTTATTAATTTATTTTTTTTTACTTTGAAAATGATTGAAAATGACTTTAATAATTACACACAACACACTTTTGGAGGGTTCATCAATTTCGGTCATGCAATATTCAGAATTCGAATATATTTTGTCTTTTAAAGTTGTAGATCTTTGTGTCTTATTTAATATGGCACTTGAATCAGCTCAATCCGATATCGGAGTAAAACGTTATGCCCAAAATACGACAGATGTGAAAAATTGGAATTTCCAAAACTGCACTTTGTCAAAAACTAAAACATGTCAAAACGTTCATCAAACCCGAGAAACTAAACAAAATATTAAGTAAAAGGGGCGGTAAATATTGATATATTTTCCGCTCATCACACCCCCAAACCTAACATTTTGCTAGTCCTCGAGCAAAACAACAAAATATAAATAAAATTAAACTAAGCCACTTTCGTAAGGATCACGATTGCATTTAGCGTATGCAACAAGCCTTTAAACCCCTAGGTGTCCCTAGTGGACGAGTTGTAGTCTCGTGATGGTTTACAGCAATGATACTTACAAACATTTTACAAAAGTAAAAAGATAGTAAAACTAATGCACACAAAAGCAAAAAGACAAAAGAAAAGTGAATAAAGAAGTTATACTAGTTGTTTTGTTTCGTTCTAAATTACCGAATAAGTAAATTCTCCGATTATTTTTACCATTCTTCATATACACAACCAACAAAGTATTATTCAACTTATTTTTGCCCACAACAGTCACAAGTGCAGTTGATAATAGAGTAATATTTTTATCCTAAAGTTCTATCAGATTTCACACCTTTTATATCAATGGAATAAAATTTTCTGATTTTTTTTCTTTCTTTTTCTCTATTTTTATTTATTTATATACAATATCTTCCATCTATGTAGCGAGTGTTGGGTCGGTGGCTCCCAAACCAGTTGGCTTTAGGGCACCAGGTGTTAAGACACCCCTACGAACTTAATTACTCAGACTTCAAATATATATATTTATTTCGCAACATCTTCGATCCATGTAGCGGGCTTTGGGCCAGTGACTCCCAAATCAGTTGGCTTTAAGGCATTATGTGTTAAAACACTCTTACAGACTTAATAACTCGGATCTCGGACGTTGTTTTTTTTTTTACTCCATTTCTTTTTGAGATGCTTCCTCCAATTAAACTAGAGCACTAAATATTACAAACTTTTCAATTCCAGCTTTTGTCCGTATGTTACTATGTATGTTGATAATACCTGTCAGAATGAGCATATGAAGATCAATTTTAGTCAGTTTTATAGAGAATTTACAAATTAAATAATTTAAAATGAAATAAACAAAAGTTAACTTATTTCGAAAAGGTTACGATACGTCTCAAGAGTGGAAATTCTTTACTCGGCTATCTCATACACCAATTTCAACTTATTAGCCAAAATAAAAACACAAAAAAGTAAAATATTTTTGTAATTTTTGAAAATTTTTCAATTTTTTTTGTATTTTTCGAAAATATTTGACTAAAAATAAAATAATAAAAACAAGGTACAAATTAACTATTCTCCTTCCCCAAACCTAAATGAGACATTGTCCCCAATGTCTTAAACAACAGAAGAAGAGTTTAGAAAATCATACCTGGTAAGCTGAAAATACTGCATCTAGAGAGGAATTTACAGATTAAGATCCAGATTTACCCGACGTCTCTTACCATGATCATCCTCGGACCATTTTATTTTGGAAAAGATGGGGTCAATTTGTGGTTCAAAAGTTAAGATTTGGTCAATTAAATCTGGGCCAGTTCTGGACGTAAAAATGAGTTCTTTCAGAGGTTTTGACACGAACCCATTTCTCCGGGCATCATAAATAAACACACAAAGGAAATCATAAAATCTGTCAATATTGTACAGTCCAAGCGATTTCTGATGTATGTTCAAGTTCGCCCAAGATAGTACTGTAAAAATCTCCTCCAGCGTACCCAAGCCACCTGGCAAAGCAATAAAAGCATCAGCACGGTTAACCATTTCTATCAGTTGTTCAGACATACCTGACACGATTAGTTCTTCTCCGTTTGATGGTCCAATAAGATTCGCCTCTGCCAAGGGTTTTGGGATGATTCCCAAAACTTGACTGCCTTCTTCTTGTACACCTTTTGAAATGATCCCCATAAGTCCAAGATTGCCACCGCCATATACTAAGTGTATATTCCTTGCGGCTAAGACTCGGCCCAATTCCTGTGCTGCTTCTATGTATTGCAGTTTAACACCAACACTAGAACCGCAAAATACACAAATGTTTTCAACTCGTCTTCTTGAAGTGGCTTCCATGTTTTACTCTAGATGTCTTCAAAAGTGCAATGATGAGTTGAATTTATAATACCTGAAAAGGGATGAGTAAAATAATAGCACTAGTACCTGCCAAATGACAATTATTAGTTTAACAGTAAAATAAATCGTGATAGTCAAAAAGGTCTGGATCCTGTCGGAGAAAATAAAAGAAAAGTACAAAAACAAATCAAAATTATTAAGAAAAGACAAAGAGATATAAATAAAGTAGCGGCTTGATTGACGTCTATGGGTCAGGGACAAACTTCCCATCCAATTTTCGTATAAATTAGCAAACATGGTCTTTTTGAGTCAGATTCCCGAGACTTAACTGTTGTCTTTCTTTACGGAATTGTGTATGTAATTTGCGAATGGTCATATGAACATATCCACTGGGATGCGTCTCAAGGGTCGAAGATATATCATCTAGAGACTCCTTACTCAAGCCATCCCTAATGAATTTAATTTTGTCTTCGCGATTTTCAGTCACCATTCCTAAAGAACGACAACGAGTATTGCAATTCCAACGTGCACATTTGAAACAAACACCCATTTGTTTAGCTCTACGTTTCTTTGCATATGTGCTTCTTCCAAAATCAGGTAAATAAGAATTAGAAGAATTAGAATACTCACCTGCTAATCGGACTCGTGCTTTGATTACCCAATGAATTTCATTAGGAATGCCATGTATCGTTAGAATTCTCATCCGTTCCAAACGAGCTTTGTAAACTTTCATCAGAGATTTTTGAGGGAGAGAAGGAAATTGCTTGTGAATATTTGCGAGAACTTCTTCCATTTTGAAATAACTTATCCTGCAAAAACTAAACAGTCAAAATGAAATCACACCAAATCATAATATATACAAAATTGCATGGGTTGCCTCTATGCTAGCGCTAATTTAATGTCGTCAGCTAGACATGACTTCCCGAACGTTATGCTGGATCTGAAAGTGTGAAACTTTCTTTTTGTCGTTCAAATGATTCTCCCCAGTAATACTTGACACGCTGACTGTTAACCTTGAATGTTTCATTGGTGTTGGGATCAAGTAACTCAACAGCTCCAATGGTAAAACCTGAGTGATTACAAATGGACCTGACCACCTTGATTTCAGCTTTCCAGGGAAAAGTTTCAACCTTGAATTGTACAACAACACCTGCTGCCTTGGTTCCAGTTGTCTGTGCACTATTTTTCTGTCATGCCATTTCTTGGTCTTTTCCTTGTATAATCTGGCATTCTCATAAGCCTGTAGGCGAAATTCCTCCAATTCGTTGAGTTGATGAAGTCTTTTCTCTCCTGCAGCTTGTGGATCGAGATTCAACTTCTTCAGTGCCCAATACGCCTTGTGTTCAAGCTCTACGGGCAGATGGCACGCTTTCCCAAACACTAATCGATATGGGGACATACCAATGGGTGTCTTGTAAGCTGTCCGGTAGGCCATAATGCATCGTCTAGTTTTGTTGACCAATCCCTCTTTGTTGATCCAACGGTTCTTTCCAAGATTCTTTTGATTTCCCCGTTTGAAACTTCAACCTGTCCATTTAACTGTGGATGGTAAGCTGTGGCAACCTTGTGAGTAACTCCGTATTTGGATAAGAGTGCATCGAAGTATCTATTGCAGAAATGTGAGCCACCATCGCTGATAATTGCCCGAGGTGATCCGAAGCGGGTGAAGATATTCTTTTTAAGGAATTTGATCACCATTTTTGCATGTTAGTCCCGATGATGAGTCTCGTACGGAGGCACTACCTTTGAAGTCGCGGAAGTCGCAGGAAACGGTCTTCGGAAGGGAATAATCAAGAATTGACATTTTGTTGGATTTACTTCGCTTGTTTAACTTCGAGTTTGCTCGTCGAATATCTGTTTCAAAATTCATCCTCGACCCAAAGCCCCGTTTCACCCTACGCCTCACTTAAACCATCAAACCCTTAAACTAATTACCAAAACCAAACACCCATCCACGCCATTCTGCCTCTCTTATTCACGCAAGTCATCCCCTCCACAGAACCCCAAACTCACGCCAAAATAGCCCCTGAATTGCCTCACAAATAGCCCCAAAATCCCCCTCAAAGTCACGCCAAATAGCCCACTACACTGCCCTCCAGTGCTCGTCAAAACAGCCCACTGCACTACCCCTTTGTTACCGAGAATAACCACTTCCACTGCCAGTGAACTGCCACTAATCTGACCCTTAAAACAGCCCAAAAAAAACCGTAAAACTGTACACTACAGTCCAAAAAAGCTGCACTCAATAAGCTTCCATTATTCACTCCAAACTGCACTCAATAAGCCTAGTAAATTCACGCCAAACCATGCTTAAAAAGCCAGCAAGTCACGCCATTTAGCCTCACTAAATTTTCCCACATTGATTAGGAAATAAAGCCTCCATTTTGCCTTCAACTCTCACGCCCAAAGCACAATTCACGCCACTTCCCGTTAGTCCCACATCGTCCAAGAAACACCCATTCAGCCCAAGCCTCCAACTTCACGCACCTGACCCTTCACCCAAGCCCTCAACTCCACCCTTGTTTCACGCCAAAATCTCCTTCAAACGACAACCACTCCACGCACAAAAAACCCTTCATCCAGCCCCTGAAATTGACGCCAAAAGCCCTCCAACCAAGAAACACCACCTGACCGATTCAAACATCAACCAATCCCCTACTCCTGACCGAAATTACCACATAAAATTAACCCAGAAACTGCCTCCAAATCCACGTCCAAACTGCCTCCAAATCCATTCCCAAACTGCACCCCGTAAACACCAAAAATTACCCTCGAATTGTATCCAGTAACTATCGAAACTGCACCCGCAAAATTGCACCATAAACCCACAGAAAACAGTCTAGAAAACCATAACCCAAAAATCACAAAACTGACCAGAAAACCACCAATAAAACCCGTAAACTGCAACCCGTAGCACCGTCCAAATACCGTAGAAACAGCGAACCTGAGAAAATAGCGACAACAGCGAATACAATAAAAATTGCAAAATAAAGAAAACAACAAGCGGAAACGATGAGTGACAATCAGTGAAAATAGTGAAAACAACGAATAGTGAAAACAGCAAAAATAGAAAAAACAATGGACCAGTAAAAACAGTGGGAATAATAACCATTCCGATACCATGGAACGCACTCCCGAAAAGCGACTAAAAATGTAAGACCCGAGGGCACCCTTTGTTATATTTTATTTTGTTGTCCCGGATGCGGCATACTCGGTTGATGTGGAATACGTCCAACCGGGTATGCGAGGTCCTACATTAACAACGGCCAAATTCCTTGGCCACATGTTTATTTTGCATATATTAATTTAATGTATTATGATACGATAATTTATTTTTAAAGCATGCGAACTTAGATATAGGTCGTATAGGAATTTAGAATATTTTGGCCAATATGTATGTTGAGAAGACTTGGTTAAAATTTCACAAGTCCGTTCATTACAAGCGACATAAGTAAGAGACCATTCCGAACCCAACGGTTTGAGGTCTTCCCTTGTGAGGGGTGAGTGCGCCTTAAATCATTTTCTCGGTTCACACCGGGTGGCGACTCCATTATTCTCCGATTTAGTCCCCCGCGGGCTACTCCATACTCTCAATCGGGCCCCGAGCCTGGGACAACATGCGTCACCCATTTTCTGTGTCCTACAAGTGCAATTGCTTCAACCCATTTGGAGACATAGTCCACCGCAACCAAGATGTACAGGTTTCTGAATGATGGCACAAAGGGTCCCATGAAATCTATACCCCACATATTGAATATCTCCACTTCCAGAATATTTTTCAACGGTCCTTCATTTCTCCTCGAAATATTCCCCGTTCTCTGGCACCTATAACATTGAAGAGCAAAAAGATAAGCATCTTTAAAAAGAGTGGGCCAGAACAAACTTGATTGAAGGACTTTTGCTGCAGTTTTGTCCCCACTGAAGTGTCCGCCATATGGTGATGAATGATAGTGCTGCAAAACACTATTGACCTCCTCATGTGGAACACACCGTCTTAGTAATTGATCAGCACAACATTTGAACACGTATGGTTCATCCCAGACATAGTGCTTGACTTCTTTGAAGAACTTCTTCCGTTGCTGAGTTGTCCATTCTAACGGCCATTTTCCTGACACAATGTAGTTGACATAGTTAGTATACCAAGGGACTTCCTACTATTTCATGGCAAACAGCTGTTCATCTGGAAAAGTTTCTTTGATTGATAGATCTTTGCCAGCTGTATCTCCATTCTCGATCCTCGATAAATGATCTGCCACTTGATTTTCTGTTCATTTTCTGTCTCGAATCTCCACGTCAAATTCTTGCAAAAGAAGTATCCAACGGATCAATCTGGGTTTGGCATCTTTCTTTGTGATCAGGTATTTGATTGCTGAATGATCTGTGTAGACCACCACTTTGGGACCCAAGAGATAAGAACAGAATTTGTCAAAAGTGAACACAACTGCAAGCAACTCCTTTTTAGTGGTTGTGTAGTTGAGCTGAGCTTCATTCAGAGTTTGCTGGAGTAGTAAATAGTGTGGAAAATCTTTGTTTTGCGTTGTCCCAAAACTGCACCAACTTTCATGACAAAATCACCCCTCGGAACAACCTCAAAACAGTCCACAAATCAGCCCCAAAATACCACAAAATAGTAGCCCAAACAGCACCATAATCACACCAAAAACAGCCCCAAACAGTCCCCATTCACCATAAAATAGCCCCAAAATGCACCCTTGAACCATAAAAAACTGCACTCCAAAACACCTCAAAAATCACCCAAAAACTGCACTTTAAATCTCCCTTTATTACCAAAAAAACTGCACTTCAAAATCACCGCAAAAACAATAAAAAGAACAATAAAAATAGCAAAAATAGCAGCAAAAATAGTGAAAACAGCAGCCCAAAACAGTGAGATAGCGAAGGATAACTTTGAACAGGTGAACCGGAGAAGTTGCGGAGCATTAAACCTTTTGACGGCCGTGTAACGCGCTTTCGAGAGACGATAAAAGTGGTTAGACCTGAGGGCACCTTCCTTATTTATTTTCATTCATCTTTTGATTATTTTATTTATTTTCTTCGCATGCGAGTCGTTTGTTAATGCATGTTGTGGCCTTTGGATGAACGAAATATGTGTTCTCTCTTGTGGTATATCAGATGGAAACTCGGACATAAATTTCGTAGCCGAATCCGAATGGACGGTATTGCGGTTTGCACTCGGAATACAATGCCACGTACCACTTAAGAGACACACGTATTTCGTTTCATCCAACCTTGTATTCGAGCATGATTAGGTTGCTAGTATGTCATTTATTATTTAAGCATGATTTAGTCGAATATGTTAGTTATTTTCTTAAAGTATGATTATGTTATTTCTTTATGCATGATTTAATTATTTGTTTTCGCATTAGGAAATTAATTTACGTTATGTTTAAGTGATTATTTATTTATTCTTGGTATTTTATGATTCAATATGCTCAGTGTGTGATATTGTATGTTTGCCGTTATGATAACTTACTTTCAAAGCATGCAAACTTAGACGTAGGATTTACTTTCATGAATGCGAACTAGATCTAAGTTACTCTTGAGCATATATGTTGTATAGACTGTTGGGTTTTCTAGGTCTAACCAAGATCTAATTAAGTGATGAAAAGTGCGAATACATTAAAGTTGATGTAGCGGAATTACTTACTTTGATCGGCTTTAGGATGAGATGAACACAAAACTTTTTCCTCCATGGTTGATGTATTCGGCCAAGCCTCCATTATGTGCTCCAAGCTCCAAGCTTTGTGTATGGATTCCATGCTCATAGATGGGTTTCCCTATCACCTTTGTAAGACCCCTTGGCTGTGCTAGCATCTTGGAAAAATTTGCCACAAATCTTCCTATTACTTCTTGTTATTCTCGGCCAAGCCAAGAAAATTAGAGAGAAAAATGGCTCCTTGACCGATAGTCTGGATAGGAGAAGGAGAGAAGATGAAGTTGTATCTTGTATTTTGATTTCCAAAATCAATATACCATATATTCAAAATTCAAAATTTTGTACAAGTCATTAAGTCTTTCAATCAACTCACATCACTCAAAAGTGACAAGTTGTCAATCACCAAAAAGTGACAAGACATCCATCACTTGAGTGACTAATGATGTGACGCGTGTTATGACTTGTGGGCCCCACTTGATTCGAAATGCGAGTGGGCACGCAAACACTCCCGGGCTTGGGTTCACTAATTCCGAATTAACTAATTTTCCATTGCGACGTAATTAATCAAATTTAATTAAATAATTAAGCTTAGTAAACTTACTATTCACGTCGCTTACGAATTAATTCTAAATGAACTCGTTCGCCCGAATTAAAATCTAATTTTAATTCCGCGTCGAAATCTAATATCGTTTAATATATCAAATATATTATTTTATCGATTAATTCCAAATTAATCATTCTCTCTCTTTTAAATAGTATTTTATACCAGATAAAATATCTCCGTAATTAATCTTAGATTAATTTTCTCTCTCTATTAATTAATCCTAGATTAATTATGTGCGAGTCATATGTCATTGGTGAATCTTCGGGAAGCGACCCATGAGATCCCTAGATATGTTGGCAGTAAATACGGTCATCGTACTATCCAATCACGTACGTATCTAGTACTATATTTTTACCGATTTACAAGACATGGTTGGCTTCTAGTAAAGCACAATGCCTACCCAATTCTCCAAAAATATTCTTAATGGAATATACGTAGTATTGCGTATTACGATCTAGTATCAGATGTCATATGTTAGGCCTGGGACTGGAATTGTGTCTACCCCATACGAAGCACATATCGGATCTCTGATAACTAGTCTCTATAATCGGATAATCATGACCTAGTCATATTATCCCGATGACTGCAGTACGTAAGAGTACTAGTTCCGTATCCTAAGTGATCATCATATTCATATGACTGATGTGATAATTCCGTCTTGACATCACACCCAATACACTACGATTCTGAATATACCCAGAAGAGGCGTACACAGAACCTGTTAAAACCCTGGATGACCAAAACCAAAGTATACTGATTATCGTAAGTATTAGCGGTGCAAGTCTCAGGTTAAGACCAAATACACCTACCCTGATTCGGATTCCCATAGACACATAGTCATACTACCAATGGGATTCCGATGGGTCTATCCAGAGCGAAGCTGTTTTCCGTACCATCGGTAAAACACAACCTCCTATTACACTTGCATGAGTATCCAATACCCAAATATATGAGAACTGTGTCGTTATGCTCCCATAACACACACAAGTGTAATACTAGTCTATTCCGCATTATCGATGTCCATTCTCGATAATACTACGACTATGGATTATTTAATGATTAAACATTTGTGGATTGATAATGTCTCATATCATCTCAATCCGAAACTAATCATAAGGACTTTGATCACTTATGTATCTTGGTAATCCAATTACAAGTGATAAAAGAGCAATTTCCTTTGTCACATAGTTAATTTGTACAACAACACCATGTTCTATACAAATAGTGATGCTATAGGTAATAATTGTCCAACAATCTCCCACTTGGCCTATAGCCAATCACTCAAGTGTCCTACGCCTGAACTATGTACGGGTCGCTCAAATTTCTACTGAGAAGCAGATTTCATCAGCGAATTAAAAGATTATTATCTGATGTGATTTATTCGATCATCACATCGCCACGATGTATGATCCGACGAATCATATGAAAATTGAAGTACATACTTGGATCATTGATGAGACCATTAATTCTTTAGCCTGTGCTGTAGCCTAGCCCATATGCTAACAGAACTATACCTAATCTGATTAGGATTATTAAAGATCCAAATCGCTTTTATTACTACCTCAACTGCAGTAATTTCTGCTTTTATTGTTTGTTCGATAACAATATCTTGCTTGGAAGATTCCCAGCTCACTTTTCCATTATTCAAACTATATAGTACCTTAATTACGACTTATAATCATTTTTGTCGGTTTGGTAACTTGCAGTAGTGAACCCATTCCCGTCATAATCTACGGGTGGATAGATTATGGACATGAAATTGGATTTCGTGACGGATATACCTGAATCTAGAGAGTCTCAATAATGAAACATACTCGTAGAGCACTAGAGCAACATTTATGAATAATGATGATTATTTATAAATCGTTTAATCGTTAAACGAAAAATACATGCGAACGGGCCGAACCGTCATTTCCTAATTAATGTGTGTTTGTTTTTAATATATGATATTATTAAATACACATTAATAAATAGTCAAATAAAGGTATTTGACATATATCATCAATATATGTATTTGAGATATTTAAGTAAATATAATACATATATTTGATATATTTATATTTAATTAATTATTTAATTATTTAATTGTTAAATGATTAATATAATTAAAATATAAATATATCACCAAATGATAAAGTTAGGAAATGATTATAAGTTGCAATTTTTGACTTATACATTAAAGGAAAAGGTTGTCAAATTGATTTTGACTTCTTAAGATATTTGTTCAAAATTGTTTGAAAAATAAAATATCTTTTTCCTTTATTTTCTATTAATTTCGGCCATAACACTTAAATATAAGAGTTATATTCTTCTTAGTTGCATTTGTTGACTTAATATAAATATCTATAAAGTGTTATTAAGATATTTTATCAAGTTGATTAAATGTAAAGTGAAATGAAAATGAAATTACAAGACTTGTATTTGCCTTTGTGAATTTCGGCCAAGGCAAGTTGGAAACAAGTATATATTGTTTTTCATTTCATTTCATTCTTACCCTAATACACTTTAAAGAAAAACTCCATTAATGGAAGCAAAGGAAGCTTGTGAGAAAGAAAGAAGAAATCAAAGAAAGCTTGGATTTTAGTGAGTTTTTCCAACTTGCTATTAGAAAGGAAAATGTTCCTTAGGATCTAGGCTTTAACATATGATGTTCTTAGGTTATTTCTTTCTTTATTCCTTGTGTTTTTTTTATGGAAGTTTTGATGGAAGTGTTGAGCATGTATGATGAAGGAAGGTTGTGACTATTGTAGTTATAAGCTTTCTTTTAAGGTTTTGGAAACCATGTTGCTAATCTAGAGTTGTTGACCCACTCTTAGATGACCTAGATTTGATCTTGAGTTGTTTCATTGTGTTGAGACTTTGATTGGATGGAAGAAACATGATTGAAGTAGTTGACCAAGTAGTGTAAACCTTGACCAGGAACTGTCTGAGAATGACAACGTCATGATACTTCTCAATGTCCGTTGCGACGCTTTTGCAACTGTATCATGACTAATCATTCTAGGGTCATTACGTCTTTACCATATAGAAAGATAGATTATATTATAGAAACTGCATATATTATTCATAATAATAATGTTTTACAGAAGTATTCAACAGAAATACAACCGGAAATTGGCGCTCTGAGCACCAACCCCAACAAAATCTCCCACTTGCTCTAGTGCCAATATCGATTGTATCTAATACCCATCGACTCCACATGTTTATCAAACAACTTCGGAGGTATGGCCTTCGTCAGCGGGTCTGCTACATTATCTTCACTCGGTACCTTGCACACGAAAATATCCCCTCGCGACACGATCTCTCGAATGATGTGGTACTTGCGTTCCACATGCTTCGACTTCTGATGCGCCCTCGGTTCCTTTGCTTTTGCAATGGCTCCAGTATTATCACAGTATAACGGAATCGCATTCTCGATACTTGGGACAACTCCCAATTCTGTGATAAAGTTCTTTATCCACACAGCCTCTTTTACAGCTTCAGAAGCTGCAATATATTCCACCTCAGTGGTGGAATCAGCTGTCGATCCCTGTTTGGAACTCTTCCAACAAACTGCACCTCCGTTAATGGTAAAGACAAATCTAGATGTAGACTTTCTATCATCGGGATCTGATTGGAAATCAGAGTCTCTATACCCATTAACCTGCAGTTCGTTTCCTCCATATATTATCAACTTATCCTTAGTACCTTTAAGATACTTTAGGATATGTTTAATGGCCATCCAATGATCATTACCTGGATTAGACTGATATCGACTAGTTACGCTAACAGCGAAACTGATATCAGGCCTCGTACATAACATGGCATACATTATGCTACCCAAACACGAAGCATAAGGTTGGTTAGAAATTCTAACATTCTCATCTTCTATTTGTGGACACATCTTCTTAGAAAGATGAATCCCATGTCTGAACGGTATGTTTGCTGTCTTACAGTTACCAAAACTATACCGTTCCAAGATCTTATCTACGTACGTTGATTGGGATAACCCAATCAGCCTCCTTTGTCTATCTCTATAGAGTTTTATCCCTAAAACATAGGAAGTTTCTCCCAGGTCCTTCATGGAGAAATTCTTACAGAGGTACGCTTTCACGCTTTGCAACATACCTAAATCATTCCCAATGATTAGGATGTCATCAACATATAAGACTAAAAATACGACCATGCTCCCACTGGCCTTCTGATACACAGAGGATTCTTCCGAATTCTTGAGAAAACCAGACAATCTAATAATCTCATCGAATCGAAGATTCCAACTTCGTGAAGCTTGTTTAAGTCCATAAATGGACTTCTTAAGCTTACATACCATACCCGAGGTTTCGCTGGACGTGAAACCTTCCGGCTGTTCCATATAGATTTCTTCATCAAGAAATCCATTTAGAAAAGCCATTTTGACATCCATTTGCCAAATCTCGTAGTCATGATACGCAGCTATAGAAAGCAAAATCCGGATAGACTTAAGCATTGCTACCGGCGAAAAAGTTTCATCGTAGTCGACGCCAGGTCGCTGGGTGTAACCTTTTGCTACCAGTCGGGCCTTGTAAGTTTCAACCTTACCTTCAGGCCCGCGCTTCCTCTTGTAAACCCATTTACAACCGATAGGAACAATTCCTTCGGGAAGCGGAATCAAGTCCCAAACTTGATTTTCATGCATTGAGTCTATCTCGGATTTCATGGCACTTTGCCATTTCACGGAGTCGATGTCCAACATCGATTCTCTATAGGTGAAAGGATCTGTCTCTTCTACTAAGAGAACATCCAGACTCTTTTCTTGTATCAAATACAAGCGTTCAGGAGGTCTAGATACACTTTCCGACCTACAGAGTGTGTGTGTTGAAGGTCCTTCATCTACTTGAACTTCAGGTTCCTCCGTTGGTTCGTTGTTTTTAGGTTGGACGTCATCAAGCTCAACCTGTCTATGATTACCACCTTCTGACAAAAATTCTACTTCTAGAAATTTTGCGAAGTGAGCTACGAACACATTTCGATGCTCGGTATCATAGAACAGATATCCCCTCGTATTCGAAGGATATCCAACAAACCTAAACTTTTACCCTCGAGGCGAAAGCTTATCTTGCTGAGTTACCCTGACAGAACTGACGGATCCTATCTTGATACACATAGGACACCCTGAGGATCTATCTACACCCAACGAACAGGCGGAGGTCTGATCTAAATAGATCGGTGACGTGACTGCCGTCTAAGTGTAGAAGATGTCTCATGTGCCCACAATGGCATCTCAAGTCTAAGAATCACAAGTGCTACTCAACCCAAAAAGATTCTTATTGACGCTGGTGTACCATCCATTAAGAATCTTCGGTGGGTCGTTCAGTGTTTATCCGCTATAAACACCTACACGTCTATACTAGTCTCCAAGACTTATGGTTCATTGAGAAACCATTGGAATCATATATTCCAGTATACGACATGTACCGGTCTCAACGGGTTTACTATACTGACCAAGTAGTGTAAACCTTGACCAGGAACTGTCTGAGAATGACAACGTCATGATACTTCTCAATGTCCGTTGCGACGCTTTTGCAACTGTATCATGACTAATCATTCTAGGGTCATTACGTCTTTACCATATAGAAAGATAGATTATATTATAGAAACTGCATATATTATTCATAATAATAATGTTTTACAGAAGTATTCAACAGAAATACAACCGGGAATTGAAGCTCTGAGCACCAACCTCAACAATATTATCCTGATGACTGCAGTACATAAGAGTACTAGTTCCGTATCCTACGTGATCATCATCTTCGTATGACTGAAGTGATACTTCCATCTTGACATCACACCCAATACATTATGATTCTCAATACACCTAGAAGAGGCGTACAAAGAACCTGTTAAAGCCCCGGACGACCAAAACCAAAGTATATTGATTTTCGAAAGTATTAGCGATGCAAGTCTCGGGTTAATACCAAATACACCTACCCTGAATCAGATTCCCATAGACACATAGTCATACTACCAATGGAATTTCGAGGGGTCTATCCAGAGCGAAGCTGTTTCCGTACTATCGGTAAACAGAACCTCCTATCACTCTTGCATAAGTATCCAATACTTAAATATATGAGAACTATGTCGTTATGCTCCCACAACGGGCACAAGTGCAATACTAGTTTATTTCGCATTATCGATGTCCAGTCTCGATAATACTACGACTAGGGATATTTAATTATTAAACCTTAGTGGATTAATACTGTCACATATCTTATTAATCCGGAACTAATCATATGGATTTTTATCATTTATATATCCCGGTAATCCAATTACAAATGATAAAAGAGCAAATTCATTTGTCACATAGTTAATTTGTACAACAACACCATGTTCTGTACAAATAGTGATGCTATGGGTCATAATTGTCCAATAAGAATACCATACTATTTCGAATAGTCTAGAAACTTATTTCTTAAGTATTTCCATCACGGTCCAATCGTGATGTTTTAATACTCTTGCCTGTCTGTTTTTATACTTCATGTCGAAACTCTTTGAATTACTCAAAAGTTTCTGACTTGTGTTTTATAAGATACACATAACCGTAACGCGATGCCACATCCGTAAAGGTTACAAAGTATTCATATCATTCTCTAGCCTAGCTAGACATGGGCCCACTTATGTCACTATGAACAAGGGCTAACAGATCGGTGGCACTTGCACTTTTACCAAGTAAAAGGTGTTTTAGGCACTTTGCCTAATAAACTAGATTCGTAGACATTATTTGAATTAGAATAAAATCTGTCCTAGTACCCACTTTTCGAAAGTGTGGATATACGAGTCTTGTTAATGTGTCCCAGACAACAATGCCACAAATAAGTCTCATCTGATTAATTCAGTTTGAGCTATTTGTTTGTCATGTTTTATGTATGAGATTAATTTATATTCAAAATATAAATACTGTTATTCACATCTAATGCGCTTATCTCAATATCATCTTTATAAATAAAACACTTAGTGTTCTAAAATATAAAGGTATACCCGCAACTAGTTATACTTGATATAGAGATAATGTTTCTAGTCAAACTAGGTACATTATAATAGTTTCCTAATTCAAGTACATCCCCAAGGGCAGTTCCAAAACATAGGTTTCTACGGTTAAAACAGTGACTCTCGTCCCGTTTCTGACTCGCAGGTCAATGTCATTTGAAGCCAGTCTCCTCCTAATCAGCAGATCCTGCACATCAGTACATATTTATGTACCACATCTAGTATCAAAAATCCAATTTTGAAACTAGTAGTGAACATGTTTATGACAAACATACTTGAAGTCGGAGCCTTGCCCCGCCTTCACTTCCTTCATGTCTGCCTTGTCCATATGACAGTCATGCTTCTAGTGACCCCGTTTGCCACAGTTTAGGCAGACATCTTGGGATATGTTCTTTGTCTACCCAGAAGACTGTGATGATTTTACCTTTGCCCCTTTTCATATCCCTAGAAGCCTTCGGCCAAGCCTTAAACTTCTAGGATGTCGAAGTAAGAAGCGCCTTGCGCTTCTTGCCCTTTTGTAAGCTATGGCTGTGCTTCTTGAGCATAGCCATTAACTCTCCAAGAGTTTTCTTTTGCAATTGTACTTTTAAGATCTAAGAATAGATCTATGAAGATCCTTCAATTTCAATATCATACTATAAGGATCTAATCCTTAGTTTTGACGAAGAAATTAAGGAGTCATTGCGGCAAGCATAACAGATTGAGCACTAAAGTCATCATCACGATGAGTCTTCCAAAGCTCATGCTCTACTATTTGCTCAACTCCGGGCTCAGGTATGAGAGGTTGCTCTATCAAATAAAGTAACTTCTCGACTCCCAGGACTATCCTAAGGTTCTATTCTCAATTTGAAAATTGAAGTTGCTTAAAGACATTTTCACCCAAGATTATATTTTAAACGCTAATCTTTCATTTATGTTGATTCCAATAGTCCAACTATCCAATCAACGATTTCGGGTACAATCGAATATAATGATTACTATAGTCTAACTATATAATACACTACTATTTGATTGGTTAAATTAAAATATGTTGATTACTATAATCCAATTATATAATCAACTATAAATGAAGTAGTTTGAATACAGTCTAACTGTTTAATTAAAACAACAATTAAATATTAGTCTAATTAATATATTTATATTTAAATAATGATGAAAAATGAAATGAGTGCGTATTAACAAGTATCTAAACAAAATTACAAATTTAATACTTGCCTCCCACTATTTTTCGGCGAGCCTCTAACCCTCTGTGGAGTACTCAGGAAACCTAGTTTCCTAGTGGGCTAATATCCCGTTAAATAACACACAACCTTGACTTTGGCCAACAAGTTGTATGAAACTTAACTAGGTAGATCTCTAAGATCAATTGGATCCCATCCAATTCATAGATCCAGTAGGTGGACCTCAAAGTCCGAAACATATATCCAATATATGCCAATATATCCAATATATTGCCTAAACTTTTTCCTATGCATCAACTTAGCCTTGGCTTTAGCTCAACAAGCTTAATGAAACCAGTTAAGCGCGACCCATTGACAGTGGGAAAGCTTCGTAATCGAGGCCGATGAACAAGAAGTGACCTTGACTTTGGCTAACAAATCACAACTTGCCCAAGGCGTATGATATGGAACAAATCTTTCGTGATTCAAACACATCCGCGATGGACAAAGGTCTTGACTTTGGCCAACAAACCAGTGCCAATCTTTGATCTTGAGAGAGAATCACTCAATGGAAGGAAAGACGCTTAATATATAAAATGAAGGTTTTTGTCGCGATTTGGCAACCAATTTATTATCTTTAATTAGGTCTCATCATACACCTTTAAGCATGCATTCTAAAGCATAATAAGGCGTGATAAAAATAATAATGATATGCTGATGGATATCTCACAAATTGTTCCTAGAACAAATTACTCAATTTCCTCTCCCCGGCTAGCATTATTCTAACTTCTACCCAATTACATAATACTTCTGGAGAAACCTCATTTACATTGAGGGGAATTGGTGAGAAGAGAATTACAAAGAGTCGAGAGATAAAGGCTGGACAAACATGTCAATTTAATAAATTCTATATTTATTACAATAATTTCCAAAATTGCCATCAGCCATCTAATATCCATTCGATATACATTATTCTTACAATACATCCATGTATTCAAACAAAGCATGTTATCAATCAATCTAATCCAATTAATTAATCTTTGATTAATGACCATCCAATGTTCAAACAACGATTTGATTTGCGCGAGTCCAACTCGTTTTAAGAATAAGTACTCAAAGTGCGTATTCTTGAATTATATCGAACTACAATTTTAAATCCAATTTAATTTGTATTCGATACTAATTCTTTATTTAATTCCAAATTAAATAATTACACTTTATTAATGTGCCTTTTAGACGTAGATTCTAAATCAAATCTTTATGGGTTTTATGGGTCTCAAAGTCCCAATTAGTATCCAATACTATTCAATTAAAGTCTAATGGGCTTTTAATTAATTCTTTAGGCATGGGCTTTGGCAATTATGGGTCAAACCCAAGATGCCAAGGCCCAATTAGGAATCACCATATGCCAAAAATCAATTTAGGCCTATTAGGCCCAATTAAAATTTTAAAGGCGCAATTATCATATTTGGACTTTATGGAAATGGTTTTAGGCCCAATTGGATCCAACCAATTATCCTAAACCAAACTTGGCCGAACCAAGCCCATTAAGCCCAATACAACAACATTAGCCCAATTTAAAATTAAAGGCTAATTTATTTAATCACAATATTCCAAATATCATAATTATTTAATTAAAGTGTATTAGCCATAATTAATTAGTTAAAATTAATATTTCCAAAACACCAATTACACTAATTAATTATGCTTTAATTAATCAACTTATGTCCAACAGAATTGAAGCAAAATCAATCCCAACATGCTTCCAATAGCTCACGACAATATGGATATTTTTTTCATCAATTTTGATTTCAATCCTATTAAATCACAAATCAATATATCCAAGCATTTTAAACACATCCAATGGTCTAAAAATCAAAATCACCATGAGTTTAGGGTTCATCACATTTTCGGCCAAGCATATGGAATTAGGGGAAATATATCCAATTCATTTTCTCAATTCCTAAGATGCACAAATCTAATTTAACATCATCCAAGCTCAACCAAATCATCAATTTGAAGAAATCATGCTTAAATCACAAAATCCCAAATTAAAGTATATAAACCCTAAGTTTATTTCATGCTTAATTTAGGCTCTGATACCATTGTTGGGTTCTCTAAGAACATGCCTAGGATCAATTAAGCCTAAAATTTATGTGAATAATCAAAGAAGTTTGCGGAAAAAATACTCACATTGATCGGCAATGAGGATGTAGGATTTCAAAAATTTTGCTCATTTGTGTAGTGCTTCAAGCTCCTCATAAGCTCCTCATTTTATTGTATGTTGAGCTCCAAGCTTAGGGGAATGAATTCCAAACTCAAGGGAGTAGTTTCCCTATCACATTTGTTGACCATTTTGTGTGCTAGCACTTGAGATTTTTGAAGCAAAAAATCAAGAACATGAAGCCAAGCTTCACGCCAATTTGAGAGAAAATGGGAGTGATATTTTCGGCCAAGGAGAGAGAGAGGAGAGTTATGTGTTTTTGATTTTTCAAAATCAATAAATCAATTACCAAACTTTCAAAGTTAGTAAAGGTCTTTCACAAGTCAACATTGTGTAAGAAACAAGCCACCTCCAACAACTAACAACTTACATCAACTAAAAGTTAGATAAAGTTGACTAGGTGATGTGACTTGTGGGCCCCACTTTGATTCAAAATCCGAGTGGGCCCGTAAACACGTTCCGGGTTCGGGTTCGTTAATTTTGAATTAACGAATTTCCATTGCGACTTAATTAAATTAAATTTAATTAAATAATTATGCCTAGCAAAATTACTATTAAAGTCGCTCACGAATTAATTCTAAATTAATTCGTTCGCCTGAATTAAAATCCAATTTTAATTCCGTTATAAATCTAATTTCATTTAATATATCGAATATATTATTTTATCAATTAATTCTAAATTAATCGCTCCCTCTCTTTTTAATTGAATTTTTTCCTAGATAAATTCTCGCCGTAATTAATCTTAGATTAATTTTCCCTCTTCTAATTAATCCCAGATTAATTATGTTCGAGTCAAACGTCATCGGTGAATCTTCGGGAAGCGACCCATGAGATCCCTGGATATGTTGGCAGTAAATCTGGTTATCGGACTATCCGAATACGTGCGTACCCCGTATCACATTTTTACCGATTTACAAGACATGGTTGGCTTCAAGCAAAGCACCGTGCCTACCCAATTCTCCAGAAATATTCTTTTAAGGAATATGTAATCTTTGTCAGGCGTAATATACGTAGTATTGCGTATTACGATCCAGTATCGATATCACATGCTAGGCCTAGGGCTGGAATTGTGTCTGTCCCGTACGAAGCATATATCGGATCTCTGGTAACTAGTCTCTATAATCGGATAATCATTACCTAGTCATATTATCCTGATGACTGCAGTACATAAGAGTACCAGTTCCGTATCCTACGTGATCATCATCTCCATATGACTGGAGTGATACTTTCATCTTGACATCACACACAATACACTACAATTCTCAGTATACCCAGAAGAGGCGTTCACAGAACCTGTTAAAGCCCCGGATGACCAAAACAAAAGAATACTGATTGTCGCAAGTCGTAGCGATGTAAGTCTTAGGTTAAGACCAAATACACCTACCCTGATTCGGATTCCCATAGACACATAGTCATACTACCAATGAGATTCCGAGGGGTCTATCCAGAGCGAAGCTGTTTCTGTACCATCGGTAAACAGAACCTCCTATTACATTTGCATGAGTATCTAATACCCAAATATATGAGAACTATGTTGTTATGCCTCCATAATGCGCTCAAGTGCAATACTAGCCTATTCTGCATTATCGATGTCCAGTCTCGATATTACTACGACTAGGGATATTTAATGATTTAAACCTTAGTGGATTAATATTGTCTCATATCTTATTAATCATGTACTAATCATATGGAATTTTATCATTTATATATCCGAGTAATCCAATTACAAATGATAAAAGAGCAATTTCCTTTGTCACATAGTTAATTTGTACAACAACACCATGTTCTGTACAAATAGTGATGATATGGGTCATAATTGTCCAACACCAACAAGTAAATGGGACAAATAAGTCATGTGATTGGTTTAGTGAACTGATGCTGAAAATGAGAGTAAAATATAAGTACATGATCGGTATAAGTCAATTTTCAATTCTTGAAAGTATAATTTAAGAAGTCATAGACACATTCTGTGGATCATGAAACGTAAGAGGGCCACCTAAGGACCATTAGGCTTGTTGAAACATGAGCAAACCCGGGACGCTATACATGAGGGGACATACTTTACTAGTGGTTTGAAAAATATTTAGTTACTTTTTTTTTTGTGAATTATGTATTGAAAAACATAAATTATTACTCATGAAATTTTTACAGAATACCGTGACATGTAACTGTAAAATATAACAAGAAAATCGTGAAACATAATTATAATTCATGACTTGTTAATCGTGAGCTTGGAATAGTGAACATTGACTGAAAACGTGTGAACACATACCATAAAACCTGAATTATATTTATGTAAATCATGAATTGAAGACATAATTATATACATGAACTATAACTTGGAGCTCATGACATGCATGTTCAAAAACATATTTGTAATCTTGCACCATGAAAGCATAAATTGTAATCTTGACTCTAAATGAACCACAGATCACATGCAGGAAATATAAGCATATTAATCATGAAATGGAAACATAGAAACCATGAATTGAAAACATGAAAATATTAGGTTGACACATGTACAAGTTTATGCAAACAATACTCGTACGAGATGTTAGAGTTGGTACTCTGAGCACCAATCTGAATTATATTTATGTCCAGTTCATTAATACAAATAATTCATTTTTCCATAATATTACGTATTTACGGTAGCAAGTCTTGTCTTTTATATACTTTAACATCCCCGAATTTGGGAGATGTTACCGGTAGGGGATATCAGTGCTAACCCCATTAGCCTCTGACTTCCAGAATGCATTCTAAACCATATAAATGCAAAGTTATGCGCAGTGACCATAGTCTGACTCAACAATATAAAATACTTTTGTTTTCTTATAACTGTATACTCAATATACTTTTTTTTACAAACACTATCAGACACTTATAACGACTTATACTACACTAGATTATGCATGCAACTTTACTTTGACTCTGACTAGGCTCTTAAGCTCTCTGACTCTGACCTGGTGGACTCCGACCCATTAGTGACTGCCATTAGTATCCGTCATCTCAAGATCATCCTCTAAGAAAACCTGCAACCAAAGAAAACTGGGAGTGGGGGGTTAGATCGATGTACGATCTAAGTGAGTGGACTAAAAATGAAATCTATCATAAAGACGTTTGGTTCTAAACCGAAAACTCATTAAATAGTTTTATAAGGAAAATAAGTTTCTGCTGTACAAATTCTGAACCTCTTATAAAACTGTTTTTTTCTGAAATCTTTCTTTTCTAAAAGCTCTTTCTGAAAACTTTGTCTGAAAACTGAAACTGGAAGTTGCTCTACGCCCAAGAAAACGACTCAACTGGACGTGTCTGGGAACAACTCTACTGGGTCTCTGAAACTGGTGGTGCTCTACACCCAGGAAAATGACTCAACTGGGCGTCTCTGAAACTAGTGGTCTTGGGGCGTTACGTATTACCGTCCCCAAGCCATAAATTAGAATTGGGGGTACAGATCTATGCTACCACCCAAGCTCTGAACTAGAGTCCAGGTACACGAACCTATGTCGTCATCCTGGCTCTGAAACTAGGATCTAAGGGCATTACCTATCGCCGTCCCCTAGTCTTCTACATGTGCACATGCCCTATGTCTGTCAATTCCATCTCTTTCAAGTTACATATTGGGGTGAGATTTTACCTCATGCCCCGAAAATCATAAAAATCAGGTTTGAAAAACATTTCTTTTCTAAATCACTATCATCTAAAAAGTAAATGAAAATAAATAAAGACTAACGCCCTAGGTGCTGGAAAAAAGTAAGTCTATATTAATAAAGAACAAATAAATAAATAAGTAAAATCCACTTAAATAAAGAGGTGTCCACTCACAGTTTAGAAATCTGGCTGGAGCTATACCGCTTTGTCGAGGAAAATTTCCGATTCATGCGGTGACCCTAGAATCGATAACTTGATAAAGAAAATAGGTTGGGGAACATATTCCATAATAACCTAAATTTTCCCACTCAAACTCTTACTTAATATTTCGAGCATAATATTCTTATATTAGTGTACTGTGTATTCTTAAAATGATACGAGACCCTAAAGGTCGTCTCTAACATACTATGGTGGAACTGGGATGGTTCAAATCAGTTTAAGAAAAATTTTAACCTCACATTGCGACGCGTACATCGCGGAAATAAGTCCCAGTTTTTCTTCACGCCTCGTGACACAAGTTTCTTCTTGCGTCGCGACGCAAACCTGTTTACACAGGTTCTGCCTTTTCTGGTTCATTCTTTCCCAAAGTTTCCATAACATTTTCAACACACAAAATCCATCAATTCATATCAACTCCACACATCTTAAACCACCATTTTATCATCATCAATCACTCATTTATCCACTAAATCATCATCTCAAATTAATTCTTTAAACTTTCCAAAACTTAAACAACTTACCACTTAATTCATTTCTTAACTAATCAAACACTAATATACATTACATAATCAAATCTCTACGACATCCATAAAAATATTTCTATTGCATAAACAATTCCATTTGACTTCAAACAATATTCATCATACTACTAATGCCTCACTAAACATCATCTTACATCCATTCTAATTATCTTTCACCAATCTTACCCAAAATTGAACAAGTTGGAGTTTCTTTTTAATTACCATCCTCTAAACATAAGAATAATTTATTCATCATCACTACCAAGCCCATGAACCTATTTTAATCATTAAATCTAAAAACTTCAAAAAAAATAAGGAAATGGGTCAAGTGGTTTCTCACCTCTTTTCATTTGATTTTCAACTCTTCCCAAGCCTCCAATGCTTGCCATGACCTTCATCTTCCTACTTTCCTTCTTTCTTTTCTTCTCTTCTTCTTCTTTTCTCTTCTTCTTATTCTTCTTCTCTCTTCTTCTTCTTCTTCTTCTTCTTCTTCTTCTTCTTCTTCTTCTTCTTCTTCTATTCTTCCTTCCTTCCTCTCGGTTTCCCCTTCTTTTTTTCCCTCTACATTTTCATTTTTCATTTTTCCTTTTTGAAAATGGTCAATTGTAGCCTCTTATCTAGTGGACCCAATTTATTCAAGAAAGTTGTAGAAGAATGTAGAAAATGAAGAAAATGTTGGTTACTATAATTAGTCCCAAGGAAAGATTAAGCTTATGAAATACAACAAAATGAATATATATAATAAACTTGAAGCATGGCGGAATCATACTTACAAAGCTTTTGTGATGAAAAGATGAACAAAGGTTGAAAAGATGAACCAAGATCCTTGAAGTTTCGACCAAGAAGAGAAAAGAGTTGAAAGCTCCAAGCTTTGTGTATTCCAAGCTCCAAGGTGGTTTCCCTATCAACGTGAAAGTTGTAGGTCTTAGTCCCAGATTTCCGACGATATAAAATTCATAAAGATCAGAGCTCATATGAAAAAGTTATCCAAAGGGTACGATGTACAGTCTCTTCCCGGGATTTCGAAAGATTAACCGGTCATCCCCAAAATCATTCCATGAGTATATTTGAGTCTCAACATAATTTATTTTATTACCTTCACTCCTTTCGCAACGATACAGTAGTATACAGTAGTATAAACTACCGGTCGTTACATATATGTGGTCTGATATTGGAATAAATATTACTATTGTAAATTATTCTTAAAGTAAATATTCTTAGTCGTTGGTTTTGAAATACGGTCGAATTCCTTAACCTAGAAGAGTATCACATCTCGTTGATCGGTTATCAAACACAGGCAAGCGTTTGTACCGTACGAGTAGTATAAAATGTATCGATCCCACGATGACTTATTACGTATGCTATTAATTTATGAAGCTAAATTTCTACAAATATCTAATTAAAATTTATTGTTGTTTGGATGGAAATTTTTATCTAAAACAAACAAGTAAATAAAACTAAGGTAGATTTCAAAATCAATTAATGATATGAAAATATCCAGGGTTGCGAATCCGACCAAAATTCTTCTAAAGATGAGTTGATTATCTTATGCTTGTGTAATATACTAGTTTATTAACCCTGGAACACGACGCTATGCAAAAGCCTATTTCGATGGTCAGATGCAAACACCTAAAGTAACCCAATTAACTATATTCCTATGTAATTAAGAAACTCTGAATTCATTAAGTTTAAGTTCCAATTATGGCTACCCATGTCTGACCGACGTAATCACATGTGTATAACGTAAGCGCACGTACCGTTCAAGTAGTATAAGAATATCAATCCCACGAGGACTTAATTCCTACTGTTGTTATTAATTATTGATACTATTTATTTACAAGTATCTAATTAAGGGGAGAATGAAATGTTTGCTTGATTGGTTGGTTGAATGTGGAATTGCTAAATAAATAAATAAAGACACAAAAGAAAATACTAAGGAATATAACAAAAGACACAAATATTTCGGGTTGTGATTCCACACAATATTATTCTAATGATGAATTGATTTATTTATACATGTGTAATAAATTAGTTTGCTAACCTGGAACACGAAGATTTGCAAACGCCTCTGTCGATGGTCAGATGCAAACACCCAAATAACCCAATTAATCATATATCTATGTTAACCAAGTTACCTGAATTCATTAAGTTCAAGTTCCAATTATGGCTACCCCACCTGACAGGTATATGTATATCCTGTAAGGAAATCTATTAAAGGGTTATTTATCCTCAAGGAAGATCGTGAGTTATTGAATCTAAGGCTGAAACCTAAAATCCCTTTGTCAAGTTCATTTTAAGTTTACCATATCAATCTTATTGGTGATCAAGAAACAAGAAGCATTAAGTTTAAGATTCAATAAATAAACTAAAGTATTACCCAATATATAATTAATTCAATTATTAAGCATGTGAATATTGTGTTTCATCACTTCCCTAGAACAAAAATAAAATACTGGGGTTAGGGGATCCACTTTTACTATTCTAATTTTATAATCTCCCTTATTATAATAGAAATTATCATTGATATTACCAACCGACCATGTAGGCAGTATCCTGATTAAGTTAGATTTTAATTAAGTCCACCGACCATAAAGGCGGTGTTATTATTTGTCCATAAACCAGCCATATAAGCAGTAATCATCTATCACATAAAGACATGCCATATAGGTGGTGTCACATTATGTCAAATAAATAAAACCAGCCATTAAGGCGGTATAACCTCTATTTTAAATTATAATTTCCATATTATAATTAAGGGAGATTGATCTAAACTAAAATAATAAAAGCTTCACCCTTCCTCTAGCGGAAATCTAACTACAAAACATAAAGAAAAAAAAGAAAAGAAACTACTACTATTACTGAAAATAAAAATGCATAAATTAAATACTGAAAATAAATACAAACAAGATGCAATACTTAAATTCCTTATAAAAACCTAAGGAAAGCATGAGATTTACAAATGAAATGGCTTGGTATTTATAGGAAAATCTAAAGGCTTCCACCAATTTCTCCACTAATTATCTCCACCAAACACTCCACAAAACATGGCACCAAAAATGGCACAAAACACTCCACCAAACATGGCACCAAACATTGCACAAAACACTCCACCAAATATGCTTGCATGTTTGGTGGAAGTTTGACAATTTTTATTTTTTTGACAATGACTTTAGTAATTAAACATAACACAATTTCGAATTGTTCATCAATTTCGGTCGTGAAAGTTTCAGAATTCGAAATTCTTACAAACTTCAAAGTTGTAGATTTTTGAATCTTCTTTAATCTCGAACTTGAATCACCTCATTTGATTCCTTGCTTGTGCTAGCAAAAATGGAGAATGAGAAAACAATTTTCTGCCTTGTTGGTTCAGCTCACGGCGTGAGCAAGAGAGGAAGAGATGAGAGTGTTTCACTTTTGATTTTGTTTCCTTTGCATGCCAAAAACGTGAATGACCAAGGAAAATGAAAAGTGAAGTGATATCTAATACCAAAGAATTTTTTAATGCAAAAATCCTTCCAAAACCGTGCATGGCTTTCCCTCCAAAATGAATCCATCATTTGCTATCATTACCATACTTTGAGATTAGAGACAATGCATCATCCCTCAAAGGTGACTAGATACATTCACTATCTATTCGTATTAAGTAATGAGATATCGCGATGTGATTTGCGGATATCACTCGATTCAAAATACGAATGTGTCCGCAAGCACTTTCGGGCTCGGTTTCGTTAATTCCAAATTAACGAATTTTCGTCGCGACGTGAATTAAATAATTACGCCTTGCGAAATTACTATTCAGTTCACTAATGAATTGATTCTAAATTAATTCGTTTGCCCGAATTAAAATCCGATTTTAATTCCGCGTCGAAATCTAATTTCGTTTAATAATATATCGAATATATTATTTTATCGATTAATTCCAGATTAATCGATCTCTCTCTCTCTCCTAATAAGGCATTTTATCCAAGAAAGTTTCTCCGTTATTAATCCAAGATTGATAAAGTTCGAATCAAACATCATAGGTGAATCTTCAGGAAGCGACCCAAGAGATCTCCGGATATGTTGGCAGTAATACGGTCGTTGGATAATCCAAACACGTACGTACCTCGTACTACGTTTTTACCGATTTACAAGACAAGGTTGGCTTCTAGCAAAGCGCCATGCCTACCCAATTCTCCAGAAATATTCTTACTGGAATATTAGATCTATATCAAGCGTAGTATACCGTAGTATTGCGTACATCGATCCAGTATCGGACGATCACATGTTAGGCCTGGGGCTGGAAATGTGTCTGCCCCATACGAAACATATATCGGACATCAAGCAACTAGTCTCTTTAAATCGGGTAATACTGACCTAGTCATATTGTCCCGACGGTTGCAACCTTTTATAGAGCACTAGTTCTGTATCCTGCGTGATCATCAACTCCATATGTCTGAAGTGACACTTCCATCTTGACATCACACCCAGTGCACTACGATTCCTGATAAACCCAGAAGAGGTGAACACAGAACCAGTTAAGGTCCCCCAACCACCAAAACCAAAGTTTACCTATTGTCGCAAGTACTAGCGATGCAAGTCTCAGGTTAAGACCATATACACCTACCCTGATGCGGCCTCCCATAGACACGCAGACATACTACCAATGGGATTCCGCGGGGTCTATCCAGAGCGAAGCTGTTTTCCGTACCATCGGTAAAACACAACCTCCTATCGCACTTGCATAAGTATCCTATACTTAAATATATGAGAACTATGCCGTTGTGCCCTCACAATATGCACAAGTGCAATACTAGTCTATTCCGCATTATCGATGTCCGATCTCGATAATACTCCGACTATGGATATTTAATGATTTAAACCTTTATGTATTGATACTGTCTCATATCATCTCAATACAGAATTAATCATATGGACTTTCGCCATTTATATATCAAAGTAAATAAATTACAAAACGGCAAAAGGCAATTTCATTATCACATAGTTAATTTTGTACAATAATACAATATCATTTACAAAACAGTGACGCTATGGGTCATAATGTCTAACAATCTCCCACTTGGCCTATAGCCAGTCACTCAAGCATCTAATACCTGAACTATGTATATGTCGTTCAAACACTTGCGGATAAACAGCTTCGTCAACGGATCTACAATGTTGTTATCTGATGCGACCTTCTCGACTTTTACATCGCCACGATGTATAATCTCCCGAATCAGATGGTAACGCCGAAGAACATGCTTGGATCGTTGATGAGACCTTGGTTCCTTAGTTTGTACTATAGCCCCGTTATTGTCACAATACAATGGAACGGGCTCAGCTGCTAACGGAACTACTCCTAATCCAATTAGGAACTTTCGGATCCAAACTGCCTCCTTTGCTGCTTCCGATGCAGCAATATACTCCGCTTCTGTCGTTGAATCGGCAACAATATCTTGCTTGGAAGATTTCCAGCTCACTGCTCCGTTATTCAAACAAAAAATGTACCCGGATTGCGACTTGAAGTCGTCCTTGTCGGTTTGGAAACTTGCATCGGCATACCCAGATACCACAAGTTCTCCTTCTCCGTAAATTAAGAAAGCATCCTTAGTTCGTCTAAGATACTTAAGGATATTCTTAACTGCCATCCAGTGACCGTCACCTGGATCGGCCTGATAGCGACTGCACATGCTCAAAGCATATGACACATCAGGTCGTGTACATATCATGGCATACATGATCGATCCGACTGCCGAGGCAAACGGTATCCGACTCATGTTATCTCTCTCTTTTTGAGTCTTAGGACACATGTCCTTAGACAGAGAGGTACCGCGTAATATTGGCATCAATCCCTTCTTGGATTGATCCATGCTGAATCGCTTCAACACTTTGTCAATATATGTACTCTGGGAGAGTCCAAGCAGCTTTCTAGATCTATCCCGGTAGATCTTTATTCCCAGAATAAAGGCTGCTTCTCCAAGATCTTTCATGGAGAATTTTAATGAAAGCCAAGCTTTCACCGACGTTAGCATGGGAATGTCATTGCCTATAAGCAATACATCGTCGACATAAAGGACAATAAAAGTCAGTGCTCTCCCACTAACCTTCTTGTATACACAAGGGTCATCTTCGTTTTGCACGAAATTATATTCTTTTATGATTTCATCAAAATGCTGATTCCATGACCGTGATGCTTGCTTCAATCCATAAATGGATCGATTTAACTTACAAACCTTGTTTGCAAGTCTAGGTACGATAAAACCGTCAGGCTGTTGCATATAAACATCCTCCAAAAGGTTTCCGTTAAGGAAAACGGTTTTAACGTCCATCTGTCATATCTCGTAATCGAAATATGCAGCTACTGCAAGCATTATCCGAATGGATTTAATCATGGCAATGGGTGAGAAGGTTTCGTCATAATCAACACCATATTGTTGACGATACCCCTTTGCTACAAGCCTAGCTTTGTATGTTTGCACGTTGCCATCCATGTCGGTTTTCTTCTTGAAGATCCATCTGCATCCAATAGGTTTTACACCTTCTGGTGCATCAACCAGTGTCCAAACTTGGTTGGCATACATGGAATCCATCTCAGACTTCATGGCTTCTTGCCATAAAGCTGAATCAATATCTTGTATTGCTTCCTCATACGTAGACGGTTCATTATCCTCAATAAGATTAATATCTACATGAGGCGAGATCAGGTACCCATACCTCTCAGGTACTGTTCTGACTCTCTCCGACCTACGCGGTCCTTGTGTATATAAAGGTTGTGGTACAGACTCATCCCGGATGGTCTGTTCATGTTCCGTCGTTGATTCATTGCCAGGAACAGTATCACCACGATTTTCATCGAGCTCCACTTTCCTCCCACTTACCACTGCATCTAAGAATTCCTTTTCAAGGAAAAATGCATGTAGAGCAACAAATACTTTGTTCTCTTGTGGGTGATAGAAGTAATATCCTTTGGTTTCCTTAGGATATCCTACGAAAAGGCATTTATCTGATTTGGGTTCTAATTTGGTACCTTCCAAACGTTTAACATATGCCCAGCAACCCCAAATCTTCAGGAAAGAGAAACCCGGTTTCCTTCCTGTCCATATCTCGTATGGAGTCTGTTCAACAGACTTTGACGGAACCTTATTCAAAATAAGTATTGCACTGCTTAATGCGTATCCCCAGAAGGATATTGGTAGCTCAGTGCGACTCATCATTGACCTTACCATGTCTAACACGGTACGGTTTCTCCGTTCAGACACACCGTTTAATTGCGGTGTTCCAGGAGGAGTCCACTGTGAAAGAATACCATGTTCTTTCAAGTAATCTTGAAACTCATAACTTAAGTATTCGCCACCACGGTCCGACCGTAATGTCTTAATACTCTTGCCTGTTTGTTTTTCAACTTCGTGTCGAAAACTTTTGAATTTCTCAAAGGTTTTCGACTTGTGCATCATTAGATACACATAACCGTAACGTGATGCATCATCCGTAAAGGTTACGAAGTATCGATATCCACCTCTAGCCTGGCTAGACATGGGCCCACATACGTCACTATGAACGAGGGCTAACAGTTCTGTGGCACGTTCACCTTTACCGCTAAAAGGTGATTTAGGCATTTTGCCTAAAAGACAAGATTCGCAAACATCATATGAATTAGGATCAAATCCGTCCAAGTACCCACTCTTCGAAAGTGTGGATATGCGAGTCTTGTTAATGTGTCCTAGACGACAATGCCACATGTAAGCTTCATCTTTTAGATTACTCCTTTTGAGCCTTTTGTTTGTCATTTTGTGTTTAGGAGATTCATTTACATTCAAAATATAAAGACCATTATTTACAACAACAGTGCAAATTTCTGCATCATTTTTATATAAATAACACCCAGTGTTTCTAAATACAAAAGTGTACCCATGCTGGGTTAACAAAGATACAGATATAATATTCCTAGTTAAACTAGGTATATAATAACAGTTCAAAAGTTTAAGTACATGCCCTGAGGGCAGTTCCAAAACAAAAGTCCCTACAGCCAAAACAGCAACTGGTGTTCCGTTTCTGACTCGTAGGTCAACCTCCCCTGAAGCCAGCATCCTGCTATTCTGCAGATCCTGCAAATCAGTACAAATATGAGCAGCACAACCAGAATCAAAAATCCAATTTTTAAGACTAGAAGTAGTCATATTTATTTCAATAACAAACATACCAGAGGCTGGTGCCTTGCCTGCCTTGCCTGTCTAGTGAGAGAGAGGGAAGCGCCGGCGATGGTCTGGCCGGAGTTGGGGCGGCGCACCGGTGGGGTTTTGATCGTCTGGCGATGGGGAGCACGCCGATGGCCGGAGTCGGTGCTGTCGACGCCGGAATCGGCGGGAAAGAGGAAGAAATGGTCGCAGCAATGGGTCTCGTATTTCCGGCTCGTCGGTTCTTTTCACGGCCTGAGCCACCTACCAAATCGAAGCTCTCGGAAAGCACTAAAAGTTTGCAGAGTCGATTTCGCCGAATAGCGGCCGGAATCACGCAAATTGAGGAGAGAAACGGCGGTGAACAGTAAACCCATGACGAATATTAGCTCCGATCGGAATTCCGATGACACCGGCGCGTTCGTCTGGCCGATGGGAGTTCGAATATGGCCTCGGAATTTTGGTACAACTCTCCGTTAGAATTCGCTATTTAAAGTTTATAGTTATATATTCGGATGCTTCCAGTAGTTCCGTAGTTAGCAAATTGTTATGAAATGATTTGGATTTGATATAATATGTTAAAACGATACTTGTCGCAAAATTCGAGTGAGAACGGATTAGATTTGATCGATCCGGTAGTATTAGCGAGTTTCCGGTAAAACGAAGTTTTTCGCGCGTTTGAGCTTAGATGACCGTAGCCTTGGTCAAGTTATAAATATGATATTGTAATGGTAATTGAGTAATTCCGGATTAGTTCGGAGGGTTCGAGACCCTTCCGTAGTGTTTACGGAAACTTTTCCGCAAGTTTGCTACAAATGCGTAAAATGAGAATCTGAGTTATCTAGTTATTTCAGAATAGCAAGTGAGCATGTATTAGAGTAATAAAGTTTATATTGTAGTATCAGAGTCGATACGGGTGTTCCGAGGAACGTCCGTAGTTAATTGTAGATGAGTTAAAAATTCCGCAAATAGCGGTTCTGACAGATGTTGTGATTTGTTATGGCAGATCGGACCCGGATCGCGGGCGTTCGCTCAGCTAGGTAAGTAACTCACGTTCTGCATACTTGGTAGACATAACGATGTTCGAGACTAGTAATGTAATACTATAGTAAGTAGATATATATTCATGAAATCTATATAGTTATATATGAAGTTGAATATAGGATAAAGAGACGGGTGTAGTTGTATGCAAACATAGATGTGGATAAACAATTATAAGCATGCACATAAGCAAGAGATAAGCATGAATATATATATTTAGAAGTAAAGATATGCATGTTTAGATGTAAATAAGTATATGTATTTATATAGATAAATAGAGCATATGAATAATGTTATGTTTATGAATAATATTTAGTGAAACCTGGGTTTGGGGGGTTGTAGAAAACTACACCCTAGGGAATGGGATTAAAGTTATAAATGAGATAAACGTTTATGAACTGGTGTTATGAAGGAAAGTTTGTAATTATGCATTATACAAGAATATTAGCAACATGAATAAAGATACTAGTATGTGAAGTGATTAAAGCATAAATGAGCAGTATATGTATAGAACGAGAATGTATAAAAGACTATGACATGAGATTCTGGAGTATAAGTAGATAGTTAGGAAATAGCGAATCAGTTTAAAAACTAAGATATTGTAACTTGTTTACGTTTGATGTTTGATGTAGTAGAATAACTTCGATAGGGTGTATGAATATAAATTATGCAATATCAATATATGGTTCGTGATCCATTAGTACGGTAAGTTATAAAGGTAAGCTAAGTTATGATGGTTTAATGTGTGCATGTATAGATGTGTATGAATGTAAGATAAATTTAGCATGTTTTGGTTTGAACAAGCATCCTGTTGATATTTGAGCATATAGTTTTAGGAACATTATAGAGGAAGTCATGACTAGAGTAGAGAGAAGCATGAGTAATGCATACATGCATGTGCATGTGTGGGTGTGTTTAAGTTTTCAGCAGTTGAACAATGATAACAATGTTTTCAACAATTTTAAATGTTTTAAAGAAAGATTTCAAATGTTTTTGAAAAGAATCGTATTTCAGAAAATATTTTATAGTTTGAGTTACAGATTATGATTTTATGGTTTTCGGGGCATGGGTAAAAACTCACCCCAGTATGTAACTTCAGATACAGCTGGAATTGACGGACACATATAGCATGTGCACATGTTGAGGACTGAGGGGACGCTCTCATATCCTCCAGATGGGCTAGGGGACGGCGAGATGTAACGCCCTTAGACCCCCAGATTATGAGACAGTTGTGGCATGCTTTGGGGGACGGCGAGACGTAACGCCCCAGAGTCCTGGTTTTACACTTCTGCCTCCAGATAGGCGTATGGGGGGATGGCGAGACGTAACGCCTCCATGCGGTAGTTTTTCTACAGATACCCAGATACCAGTTTTCAGAAAGGAGTTTTGAAATATCAAGTTTCAGAAAACAGTTTTAATGATACAGTTTTCAGTTCAAATACAGATTATAGCTTTAAACACAGTCTCAGATTTCTTTAGAAATAGATCTCAGTTTTCAAGTGTAGTTTTCAGTCTTCAGTTACAGCTTTCAGAAAGAACTCTTTAGAAAAGAAAGTTTTTCAGAAACATCAGTTTTATAAGAAATTCAGAATTTTAATACAGAAATCAGTTTCCGAGTAATGTTTTCAACCCAGTGTTCTGCATAAATGATTTATAAATATGTTCTAAAAGGCTTAGCAGGTTGAAGTAAAGAATGTTTTCAATTTCTGCATATAAATCATACATTCTAGTGAGTCATTTGAGATGCATATATTTGGTGTAAATGCATTATAGCATTAGTATTCTTCGCATGTAAGTTCTCCAGAAAGAATTATAAAGTAATAGTTCGTAAGGGCATGACATGATTGCATCAAAGGATATGTATGGTTGATATTGATGTGTGACATGTTTATATAGAATGGTAACATATGCATATAATCATGATTTGTAGCAGTGAATTAGTTAATTACCAGAATTAAGATTTTAACAGTCCGAGTTGATGATATTTCAAGATAATAAAAGAAAGGAAGCTATCATAATTGTCAGATCTAGAATTAGCTCAGAGTATACGGCAAATGTAAAAAGAAGTATCAGAATAGTACAAAAAAAAAGAAGTGAAATGGATCTTAGCCTGTTAGTTTGTGAAGTGGAATTTTGACGTATTTAATAGAAGTTAAAATATATATGTGTATGTCCAGATGAAAAGACTAATAGCAAGTAACATGGGAATAAACAGATATAAGTTATAAAGTTAAATTAGCTTTGTTAATGTTTGCAGGGTTACTTACTGAGTCAATATGACTCACATCTTTTCAGTTGCAATTTTGCAGGATAGTAGTTGTAGTTCGGTGAAGACTTTGAAGACGGTGGATCACCCCATTTGCAGTCAAGGGAGTCCTGGGTTGAGTATGGGTCCTCACGGCCCTTTGTTAAGTTTTTTTGTATTTGCATTTCATTTGTATAAGTTATGTAATGGTATAGTTTCAGTTGAGTTCTGGCCGGAGGCCAAGTAGTTTATATTTTGTTCTTTGAGTTCAGGCCTGAGGCCTTGATATTGTGTTTTCGGCCTGAGGCCGAGATTGTTGTGTTCTTGTTGTTGTATGGATGCTGGCTACAGGCCAGGTTGCATGATGTTACGAATACATCAGGTCGAAATTTTGTTAGATCCAGAGGCTTATGGAGATGGGTTTAGCCTGTCTCCTGTCGGTAGCATCCTGGCCTAGGCGGGATGTTACAAAGTTGGTATCAGAGCATGGTTTAAGAGTCGGTCAGTAGAAGCATGGTCTAGAAGTCAGTGACTGCAATTGTGGGGATCTAGCTGTCGGAGATTGTCTTCAGTTTGGTAGAGACCATGTAGGTCTTTGTTTGTTTCTTTTATGATTGTTTGAAACTGATTATATTATTCAGTGCCTTGTTTGCTTGAATATGAGTCCATGGGTGACTCATTTTTCGTACATAGTCTAGTTATCTCCGTATGGGAGGAGATTAGATTAAGTTAGTGCTTCTGCGACCCTTTTTAGATCAGAGAACTAGCATAAATGAGATAGTACCAGTATAGGGCCCTTGTGAGGCCAGAGGACTCGAGATCAGAACCAAAATAGTACAGCTAGAGATAAGAATCAGATTAGTATAGTCAGAGTTGAGAATCAGATCAGTACAGTCAGTTTAGAGCCGTAGATGGGCCGTTATGGATACTAGCTTATAGACAGTGATTAATTAACAGTTGGGACAAAAAAGCGATATCAGTGGAGTTTAGAGTAAGGTAGTTTCCACACGATCGACCGGGTTCGATTCAGCAGTTATAGGGATGGAGAAATTTCGAGGACGAAATTTTTATAAGGAGGGGTAAATGTAATATCCCGAATTTTCGGGACCGTTCTAGAGGATTCCGGACTTACGCTATAGTCTCAGAAACAGAATGATAATGAAGAATAGGATTTTAAGCGATGTTATATGAGTTAGAATAATAGATTATGAATTTTAGTCGCGTTGGAAAACGCGTGGGATCAAAAGCCGGTTACGCGATTTTCGTAAAACGCGTAAAGTTTACTGTTTTGACCACAGAATTTTCAGACGAACTCCGATTGAGTTGATTCTTGAACCAAGAGCGTTTTTTCCGAGACGGACAACTTTAATGTTAAGCACTTTTCAAAAATCATGCCAGAAGGGCTTCAAAAGTGATGATTTCCGAAATTACCCTTATTAGTAGGGGCATTTTAGTAATTTCCGGACCAAGATATTTTTCTATTATTATTATCATTATTATTATTAGCAGTATTTACCAAATACAGAAAATAAAACAAAACAAAAAAAAAAGAACGTGCAGTGCACGCGTGAGAGAGAGGGAAGCGTCGGCGATGGTCTGACCGGAGTTGGGGCGGCGCACTGGCGGGGTTTTGATCGTTCGGTGATGGGGAGCACGCCGGTGGCCGGGGTCGATGCTGTGGACGCCAGAATCGGCGGGAAAGAGGAAGAAACGGTCGCGGCAATGGGTCTCGTATTTCCGGCTCGTCGGTTCGTTTCACGGCCCGAGCCACCTACCAAATCGAAGCCCTCGGAGAGCACTACAAGTATGCGGAATCGATTTCACCGAACAGCGGCCGAAATCACGCAAATTGAAGAGAGAAGCGGCGGTGAACAGTAAACCCATGATGAACAGTAGCTTCGATCGGAATTCCGATGACACCAACGCGTTCGTATGGCCGATGGGAGTTCGAATATGGCCTCAGAATTTTGGTACGACTCTCCGTTTAGAATTCGCTATTTTAAAGTTTACAGTTATATATTCGGATGCTTCCAGTAGTTCCGTAGTTTAGCAAATTGTTATGAAATGATTTGGATTTGATATAATATGTTAAAACGATACTTGTCGCAAAATTCGAGTGAGAACGGATTAGATTTGATCGATCCGGTAGAATTAGGGAGTTTCCGGTAAAACGAAGTTTTTCGCGCGTTTGAGCTTAGATGACCGTAGCCTTGGTCGAGTTATAAATATGATATTACAATGGTAATTGAGTAATTTCGCATTAGTTCAGAGGGTTCGAGACCCTTCCGTAGCGTTTGCGGAAACCTTTCGCAAGTTTGCTGCAAACGCAAACGCGTAAAATGAGAATCTGAGTTATCTAGTTATTTCAGAATAGCAAGTGAGCATGTATTATAGTAATAAAGTTTATATTGTAGTATCAGAGTCGATACGAGTGTTCTGAGGAAAGTCCGTAGTTAATTGTAGATGAGTTAAAAATTCCGCAAATAGCGGTTCTGACAGATATTGTGATTTGTTATGGCAGATCGGACCCGGATCGCGGGCGTTCGCTCAGCTAGGTAAGTAACTCACGTTCTGCATACTTGGTAGACATAACGATGTTCGAGACTAGTAACGTAATACTATAGTAAGTAGATATATATCATGAAATCTGTATAGCTATATATGAAGTTGAATATAGGATAAAGAGACGGGTGTAATTGTATGCAAACATAGATGTGGATAAACAATTATAACCATGCACATAAGCAAGAGATAAGCATGAATATATGTATATTTAGAAGTAAATAGAGATGCATGTTTAGATGTAAATAAGTATATGTATTTATATAGATAAATAGAGCATATGAATGATGTTATGTTTATGAATAATATTTAGTGAAACCTGGGTTTGGGGGGTTGTAGAAAACTACACCCTAGGGAATGGGATAAAAGTTATAAATGAGTTAAACGTTTATGAACTGGTGTTATGAAGGAAAGTTTGTAATTATGCATTATACAAGAATATTAGCAACATGAATAAAGATACGAGTATGTGAAGTGATAAAAGCATAAATGAGCAGTATATGTATAGCACGAGAATGTATAAAAGACTATGACATGAGATTCTGGAGTATAAGTAGATAGTTAGGAAATAGCGAATCAGTTTAAAAACTAAGATATTGTAACTTGTTTACGTTTGATGTTTGATGTAGTAGAATAACTTCGATAGGGTGTATGAATATAAATTATGTAATATCAATATATGGTTCGTGATCCATTAGTACGGTAAGTTATAAAGGTAAGCTAAGTTATGATGGTTTAATGTGTGCATGTATAGATGTGTATGAATGTAAGATAAATTTAGCATGTTTTGGTTTGAACAAGCATCCTGTTGATATTTGAGCATATAGTTTTTAGGAACATTATAGAGGAAGTCATGACTAGAGTAGAGAGAAGCATGAATAATGCATACATGCATGTGCATGTGTGGGTGTGTTTAAGTTTTCAGCAGTTGAACAATGAACAATGTTTTCAACAATTTTAAATGTTTTAAAGAAAGATTTCAAATGTTTTTGAAAAGAATCGTATTTCAGAAAATATTTTACAGTTTGAGTTACAGATTATGATTTTATGGTTTTCGGGGCATGAGGTAAAAACTCACCCCAGTATGTAACTTCATATACAGCTGGAATTGACGGACACAGATAGCATGTGCACATGTTGAGGACTGAGGGGACGCTCTCAGATCCTCCAGATGGGTTAGGGGACGGCGAGATGTAACGCCCCTAGACCCCCAGATTATGAGACAGTTGTGGCATGCTTTGGGGGATGGCGAGACGTAACGCCCCAGAGTCATGGTTTTGCACTTCTACCTCTAGATAGGCGTATGGGGGGACGGCGAGACGTAACGCCTCCATGCGCCAGTTTTTCTACAGATACCCAGATACCAGTTTTCAGAAAGGAGTTTTGAAATATCAAGTTTTCATAAAACAGTTTTAATGATACAGTTTTCAGTTCAAATACAGATTATAGCTTTAAACACAGTCTCAGATTTATTTAGAAACAGATCTCAGTTTTCAAGTGTAGTTTTCAGTCTTCAGTTACAGCTTTCAGAAAGAACTCTTTAGAAAAGAAAGTTTTTCAGAAACATCGGTTTTATAAGAAATTCAGAATTTTAATACAGAAATCAGTTTCCGAGTAATGTTTTCAACCCAGTGTTCTGCATAAATGATTTTATAAATCTGTTCTAAAAGGCTTAGCAGGGTTGAAGTAAAGAATGTTTTGCAATTTCTGCATATAAATCATACATTCTAGTAAGTCATTTGAGATGCATATATTTGGTGTGAATGCATTATAGCATTAGTATTCTTCGCATGTAAGTTCTTCAGAAAGAATTATAAAGTAGTAGTTCGTAAGGGCATGACATGATTGCATCAAAGGATATGTATGGTTGATATTGATGTGTGACATGTTTATATAGAATGGTAACATATGCTTATAATCATGATTTGTAGCAGTGAATTAGTTAATTACCAGAATTAAGATTTTAACAGTCCGAGTTGATGATATTTCAAGATAATAAAAGAAAGGAAGCTATCATAATTGTCAGATGTAGAATTAGCTCAGAGTATACGGCAAAGGGAAAGAGAAGTATCAGAATAGTACAAAAAAAAAGAAGTGAAATGGATCTTAGCCTGTTAGTTTGTGAAGTGGAATTTTGACGTATTTAATAGAAGTTAAAATATATATGTGTATGTCCAGATAAAAAGACTAATAGCAAGTAACACGGGAATAAACAGATATAAGTTATAAAGTTAAATTAGATTTGTTAATGTTTGCAGGGTTACTTACTGAGTCAATATGACTCACATCTTTTCAGTTGCAATTTTGCAGGATAGTAACTGTAGTTCGGTGAAGACTTTGAAGACGGTGGATCGCCCCATTTGCAGTCAAGGGAGTCCTGGGTTGAGTATGGGTCCTCACGGCCCTTTGTTAAGTTTTTTTGTATTTGCATTTCATTTGTATAAGTTATGTAATGGTATTGTTTCAGTTGAGTTCTGGCCGGAGGCCAAGTAGTTTATATTTTGTTCTTTGAGTTCAGGCCTGAGGCCTTGATATTGTGTTTCCGGCCTGAGGCCGAGATTGTGTGTTCTTGTTGTTGTATGGATGCTGGCTACAGGCCAGGTTGCATGATGTTACGAATACATCATGCCGAAATTTCGTTAGATCCAGAGGCTTATTGAGATGGGTTTAGCCTGTCTCCTGCCGGTAGCATCCTGGCCTAGGCGGGATGTTACACATTATCCGAATGGATTTAATCATGGCAACAGGTAAAAGGTTTCGTCATAATCGACACCATGTTGATGACGATACCCTTTCGCTATAAGCCTAGCTTTGTATGTTTGTATGTTGCCATCCATGTTTGTCTTCACCATGAAGACCCATTTGCTACCAACAAGCACAATGGCTTCTAGTACACCAACCAGTGTCCAAACTTGGTTGGTATACATGGAATTCATTTCGGACTTCATGGCATCTTGCCATAAAGTGGAGTCAATACCTTTATCGCTTCCTCATACGTAGTCGGTTTGTATTCCTCAATAAGATTAATATCTACATGAGGTGAGATCAAAAACCCATACCTCTAAGGTTGTTTTCTGGCTCTCTCCGACCAATGCGGTTTTTTTGTATTAGAATATTATGGAACAGTCTCATCCCTGATGAACTGTTCATGTTCCGTGAGGAATTCGGTGGAAGGAACAATATTACTCTGATTTTCATCGAGTTCTACTTTCCTCCCACTTACCACTGCATTTAGGAATTCCTCTAATGAAAACTGCATGGAGAGTAACAAATATTTTGTTCTCTTATGGGTTGTGGAAATAATATCCTTTGGTTTCCCTAGGATAACCAATTATAAATAGGCACTTATCCGATTTGGGTTTTAATTTGGTACCATCCAAACGTTTAATATATGCCCAACATCCCCAAATCTTCAGGATTGAGAAATCCGGTTTCTTTCTCATCTATATTTCATATGAAGTCTGTCCAACAGACTTTGACAGAACCTTATTCAAAATAAGTATTGCACTGTTCAATGCGTATCCCCTGAAGGAAATTTGTAGCTCAGTGCGACTCATTATTGACCTTACCATATCCAACAAAGTTCGATTTCTCCGTTCGGACACACCATTTAATTGAGGTATTTCGGGAGGAGTCCGCTGTAAAAGAATACCATATTATTTTAAGTAATCAAGAAACTCATTGCTTAAGTATTCTTCACCACGGTCCGACCATAATATTTTAATACTTTTGCCGATCTGTTTTTCTACTTCTTGCCGAAACTCTTTGAATTTATCAAAAGGTTCCGACTTGTGTTTCATAAGATACACATAACCATAACGCGATGCAACATCCGTAAAGGTTATGAAGTTTTCATAATCACCTCTAGCCTAGCTAGACATGGGCCCACATACGTCACCATGAACAAGAGCTAACAGCTCGGTGGCACGTACACCTTTACCACTAAAAAGCGTTTTAGGCACTTTGCCTAATAAATAAAATTCGCAGACGCATATGAGTTAGGATCAAATCTGTCCAAGTATCCACTCTTCGAAAGTGTGGATATATGAGTCTTGTTAATGTGTCCCAGACAACAATGCCACATATAAGTCTCATGTGATTTATTCATTTTGAGCCTTTTGTTTGTCATATTATATGTTTGAGATTCATTTATATTCAATATATAAAGACTGTTACTAACATCTGCTGTACATATCAAAATGTTATCTTTATATACAAAACACCCAGTGTTTCGGAATACAAAGGTATACCCGTAATGGGTTAAACAAAATACAGAGATGATATTTCCAGTCAAACTAGGTACAAAATAATAGTCACCTAATGTAATTACATGTCCCAATGGCATATATAAAACATAGGTCCCGGCAGCCAAAACAGCGACTCTCGTCCTGTTTCCGACTTGTAGGTCGATCTCATCTGAAGCCAGTATCCTGATAGTCAGCAGATCTTGCACACCAGTACATATGTGAGTACCACATCCAGAATCAAAAATCTAATTTTTAAAACTAGTAGTGGACATGTTTATAACAAACATACATGAAGCCGGAGCCTTGCCCATCTTCACTTCCTTCAACTACACCTTGTACTCACGGCAGTCACGCTTCCAGTGACCCCGTTTGCCACAATGTAGATAGCCTTCTTGGGATATGTCTTTAGTCTTCCCAGAAGACTGTGATGATTTAGCCTTGGCCTTTTTCTTCTTTTTCTTCACACCACTAGAAGCCTTCGGCCAAGACTTGGCTTTCTGTGATATCGAAGTAAGATGCACCTCGCGCTTATTGCCCTTCAGAAGCTCTGGCTCTACTTCTTTCAGCATCGCCATTAACTCTCCAAGAGTTTTATCTTGGTTCATCGTGTTATAGTTCATGATGAACCCGCCCTAGCAATTGGGCAGAGACTGTAAGATCAAATCTATAGAAGTATCGGCCTCAAAGGTTATGCCCAGCTGACCTAGTTGTTCGATATCAGCAACCATCTGCGACACATAGTGCTCGACAAATGTACCCTCTGACATACGCGAGTGAAAGAGCTTCTTTTACAATTTGTACTTCTGAGATCTAAGGTTAGATTTGTGAAGATCCTTCAATTTCAACATCATACTATCAAAATCCAATCCTTTGTTCTGACGACGAAATTGAGGAGTCATTGTGGCAAGCATGACAGATTAAGCATTAGAGTTATCATCACAATGAGTCTTCCAAAGTTCATGCTCTACTATTTGCTCAACTCCGGGCTCAGGCCCGAGAGGTTTCTCTATGAGATAGAGTAACTTCTCGGCTCCCAGGACTATCCTGAGATTCATCTCCCAATCTGGAAAATTAGAGCCGTTAAAGACATTATCACCCATAATGATGTCCTTAACGCTAATCTTTCCATCCATCTTGACTGCAATAATCCAACTATCCAATCAACGATTTCGGGTACACTCAAAATGCAATGGTTACTATAGTCCAACTATAAATACAACTACAAGTGGAGTAGTGTCTTGTATAGTCTAACTGTTCAAAGAAAACAATATTCAATATTAGTCCAACTAATATATTTATAACAATGATAAATAAAATAAAAGAGCGTGTTAAGCAAGTATTAAACGAAATTGCAAATTTAATACTGGCCTCCCATTATTTTTCATCGAGCCTCTAACCATCTGTTGAGTACTCAGGAAACCCAGTTTCCTAGTGGGCTAGGATCCCATTAAATAACACACAACCTTGACTTTGGCCAACAAGCTGTATGAAACTTAACTAGGTAGATCTCTAAGATCAATTGGATCCCATCCAATTCCTAGATCCGGTAGGTGGACCTCCAAGTCCAAGATATATATCCAATATATATTTCCTAACCTTTTCCTCTGAATCAACTAAGCCTTGGATTTGGCTCAACAATTTCAATGATTCCAGTTAAGCGTGACCCATTGACAGTGGAAAAGCTTCGTAATCCACGTTGATTTACAGAAGTGACCTTGCCTTTTGCCAACAAGTCACAACTGCCCAAGACATGCGATATATAACAAAGCTTTTATGGTTTAAACACATCCATGATGGACAGTGATCTTCACTTTGGCCAACAAATCAAAGTCAATCTTGGATCTTGAGAGAGAACCACTCAATGGAAGGAAAACACTTAATATTAAATTGAGGGTTTTTAGCGTAAATTGGCAACCAATTTATTATCTTTGATTAGGTCTCATCATACCCCCTTAAACATGCATTCTAAAAGCATAATAAGGCGCAATAAAATTTAATAATGATATGCGGATGGATATATAATACAAATTTGTTCCTAGAACAAATCTCTGTCTTTCCTCTCTCTCGCTAGCACTTTACATTCTTCTACCCAATTATATAATACATTAAAGAAACCTCATCTACATTGAGGGAAATTGGTGAGAAGAGAAATACAAAGAGATAATGAGGTGAAAGGCTGGACACGCAGGTCTAATTTAATAAATTCCAAATTTACAACAATTTCCAAAATTACCCCCACCCATCTAATATCAATCCGATATACATTATTTATACAAATACATCCAAGTAATCACACAAAGCATGATGTCAATCAATCTAATCCAATTAATTAATCTTTGATTAATGAGCATCCAATGTTCATACAACAATTTGATTTGCGCGAGTCCAACTCATTTTAAGAATAAATACTCAAAGTAAGTATTCTTGAATTATATCGAACTACAATTTTAAATCCAATTTCAAATTGTATCCAATATTAATTCATGTTTAATTCCAAATTAAACAATTACACTTTTAATAGCGCCTTTAGGACTTGGATTCTAAATCCAATCCAATTGGGTCTCAAAGGCCCAATTAGCATCCAATGCCAATTCAATTAAAGTCCAATGGGCTTTCAATTAATTCTTTAGGCATGAGCTTTGGCAGTTACGGATCTGACCCAAGATGCTAAGGCCCATTTAGGAATCACCATATGCCAAAAATAATTTTAGGCCCTTTAGGCCCAATTATTTTTTTAAAGGCCCAAATGTCATATTTTGGAATTTATGGAAATGGTTTTAGGCCCAATTAAATCCAACCCAATTGTCCAAAACCATACTTGGCCCAACCAAGCCCATTAGCCCAAATGCAACAAATTAAATTAACATATTATTCCAAATTACATATTAATCGATTAAAGTGTAATTAACACAATTAATCAATTAATCTTATATTTCCAAAACACTAATTAATCCAATTAATCATGCTTAATTTCAAATTCATGTCCACCACAAAATTAAAGCAAAATCAACTCATCCATCAACATGCTCAAACTCACGGCAATTGAATAAAATAACATTCAATTTTGATTTCAATCCAATTAAATCAACAATTAATTCATTTCATGCATTTAACATATCCAATGTCAAATTTCAAAATTTACCGAGAGCATTTTCTAGGGCATAAAATCGGCCATGCTTAGGTTTTGGGGAAAATTAGATCCAATCAATTTTTCTCAAATCCAATGATGCAAGAATCCAATTCATCATCATATAAACACAACCAAACAATTAGTTTAGGAAAATACATACTCCAAGCAAAATCCCCAAATTAAAGTCCATAAACCCTAGAAATTAAAATCAAGTTTAGGTGGCGCTCTGATACCATTGTTAGTGTCCTAGACATGCCAATGATCTCTAAACATTGATTTGTGTGTGAATTATCAAGTATAAGTTGCGGACAAACTTACAATGATCGGATGAGAAACTTCAAAACTTTCTTTGAAGATGGAAGCTCCAAGCTTTAAATTTTTGATTCCAAACTCAAGGTGAGTTTCCCTATCACCTTAAATCAACTCACAAAGTGCTAGCTTTGTTTAAAAAGAAGCAAAATTTTCCACCTCCAAGGTTGAGAAATTCGGCCATAGAGAGAAAATTGGGAGAGAAGAGTAAATAATGATTGTTGTTTTCAAAACTTAATGTGTTGTGTGTTAAATGTTTCAATTTAAAGTAGCCAACTACTTCCATCATAAATAGTGACATATGATGTAAGTTGTGGGTCCCACCCAATTAAATTCCAAATTCAAGTTGGCTTACATAACACACTTTGGGCCCGGGTTCGTTCAATCTGATTAAACTAATTATCCGTCGCTAAATAATTCAATCTAATTTAATTAAATAATAATGCCTAACAAAATTATTACGAAAGTCGCTTACGAATTAATTCCAAATTAATTCGTTCGCTTGAATTAAAATCCGATTTTAATTCCGTATTGAAATCCAATTTCAATTAATATATCCGATATATTCTTTTAGCCCAATTAAATAAATTAAATAGAAAAATCCAATTTAACTATTAAATTTATTTTACTGATTAATTCCAAATTAATCGCGTTCTCTCTTCTACACAAATTAATCCTAGATTAATTCTTACCGTAATTAATCCTAGATTAATATTCTCTCTCATAATTAATCCCAGATTAATTTTGTTCGAGTTAAATGTCATTAGTGAATCTTTGGGAAGTTACCCAAAAGATCTCTGGTTATATTGGCAGTAAATACGGTCATCGGACTATCCGATTACGTGCATACCCGGTACCACGTTCTTACCGATTTACAAGACATGGTTGGCTTCTAGCAAAACACCATGCCTACCCAATTCTCCAGAAATATTCAATGAGGAATATTTAATCTTTATCAGGTGTAGTATATAATGTATTGCGTAATACGATATAATATCGGATGTCATATGCTAGGCCTAGGGCTAGAATTGTGTCTGCCCTATACGAATCATATATCGGATCACTAGCAACTAGTCTCTGTAATCGGATAATCATGACCTAGTCATGCTATCTCGATAGTTGCAGCATTTAAGAGTACTAGTTCTGTATCCTACGTGATCATCATCTTCATATGACTGAAGTGATATTTTCATCTTGACATCACACCCAACACACTATGATTCTTAGTATATCCAGAAGAGGCATACACAAAACCTGTTAAAGCTACGGACGACCAAAACCAAAGTATATTGATTGTCGCAAGTATTAGCCATTCAAGTCTCAGGTTATTACCACATACACCTTCCCTTATTTGGATTCCCATAGACACATAGTCATAATACCAATGAGACTCCGAGGGGTCCATCTAGAGCGAAGCTGTTCCCGATCCAATGGCTAACAAAACCTCCTATCACACTTGCATAGGTATCCAATACTTAAATATATGAGAACTATTCTGTTAAGCTTCCATAACGCGCACAAGTGTAATACTAGTCTATTCCGCATTATCGATGTCCAGTCTCGATAATACTATGACTAGAGATATTTAATGATTAAAACTTTTATGGATTAATAATGTCTCATATCATATTAATCTGGTATTAATCATATAGACTTTTATCATTTATATATCCAAGTAATCCAATTACGAAATGATAAAAGAGTAATTTCCTTTGTCACATAGTTAATTTGTACAAAGACACCATGTCTTTTACAAATAGTGATGTTATGGGTCATAATTATCCAACAAGGTTTTGGAATGATTCCGAAAACTTGACTGCCACCTTCTTGTACGGCCTTTAAAACGTACCCCATCAGTGCGAGATTTCCACCGTCATATACTAAGTGCATATTTCTCTCTGCCATAACTCTACCCAATTCTTTTGCTGCCTCAACGAATTCTGGTTTAGGTCCAGAACTAGTTCCACAAAACACACAGATGTTAAAGACTCATCTTCGTGAAATTGCTTCCATTTTTTTCTTTACTCTTTCTCTAGTCTCGATGTGTTGAAGAGAGAAATGACGAGCTGAATTTATAGATCCTAAAAAAGGGTGAGTAATAATTGCACCAGTATCTGCAAATGACAATTATTAGCTGAACAGTAAAATAAATCGTGAAAGTCAAAAAGTTTGGATCTTGTCGGTTAAAATAAAAGAAAACAACAAAACAAATCACAAGAATTAGTTAAAGACAAAGAAATCAAAGCAAAAATATTTACAAGGATTCGAGATTGTGGCTCACATCTTCCTCCAATAATGGCTTGAATGACCTCTATGGGTCAGGGACAAGCTTCCCATCCAATTTTCTTATAAATTGGCAAACAAGGTCTTTTAAAGTCAGATTCCCGAGACCCAATTGTTGTCTTTCTCTTCGAAACTGTGCATATAAAGTGTGAATTGTGTGATGAACATATCCATTGGGATGTGTCTTAAGAGTCAGTGATATATCATCTATGACTCCTTACTCATGTCATCCCTAATGAATTTTATTTTAACTTCATGATTATCAGACACCATTCCTAAAGAACGATAACGAGTATTGCATGTACATCGTGCATATTTACAATAAACACCTAATCGTTTAGCTATTCTTTTCTTAGGATATGTGCTTTTTCCTAAACTAGACTGAAATGAAATAAAAGAGTCAGATAACTCACCAGCCAAGCGAATTCATGATTCAATTATCCAACGAATATCACTAGGAATATTTTGGATCTTCAGAAGCCTCATTCTTTCAATGCGTGCTTTGTAGACTTTCATTAGATAGTTTTGAGGGAGAGAAGGAAAATTCTTGTGAATTTTTATGAGAGTGTCTTCCATCCTGTCTGCGATTTTTCCTACAAAAATAAAACATAAAATTTAAACACATAATATCTCAATATATACATAAATTTCTTGTGTTGCCTCCCCACTAGCGTTAAGTTTAACATCTTCAACTAGACATGATTGCCCAAACATTAGGCTGGATCTGCCAGTGAGAGACTCTCGTTTTGTCACTCAATTGATTCTCCCCAATAGTGCTTGACACGTTGGCTGTTGACCTTGAATTTTTTATTTGAGTTGGGGTTATGTATCTCAACTACTCCGTAGAGTAACACTTGGGTAATCACAAATCGACCTGACCACCGTGATTTTAGCTTTTCAGGGAAAAATGTTAATCTTCACTTGTATAACAACACCTGCTGCCCTCGTTCCAGTTGTTTGCGCACTATTTTCTGATCATGCCACTTTTTGGCCTTTTCTTTGAACATCTTGGAATCTCTCATGCTGCTTGAAGATCAAAATTCAGCTTTGTCAATGCCCAATATGCTTTATGCTCGAGTTCCAAAGGTAAATAACATGATTTTTCGAACACCAGTTGATATGGGACGTTCCAATGGGTGTCTTGTAAGCTGTCTGATAGGTCTATAATGCATCATCTAATTTTATAGACCAGTCCCTCCTTGTTGAACCAACGGTTCGCTCCAAGATTCTTTTGATTTCTCTATTGGAGACTTCGACCTGATCACTTATCTGCAGATGCTAAGCAGTGGGAAAGTTTTGAGTAACTCCATTTTTTGTTAGGAGTGCATCAAATTATCTATTGCATAAGTGTGTGCCACTATCACTGATGATTGCTCGAGGTGTTCCAAAACGAGTGAAAATATTTTTTTGAGGAAATGTAAAACCACTTTGGAATCATTCGATGGTAATGTTGTTGCTTTAACTAATTTAGAGACATATTCTACTACAACCAGAATGTATAGGTTTCCATATGATGGAACAAAAGGGTCCCATAAAATAAATCCTCAATACATCAAATATCTTCACTTCGAGAATGCTTTGAAGAGATCCTTCATATCTTCTCGAAATATTTCCCGTTCTCTAGCATCTATCACATTGAAGAACGAATAAGTGAGCATCTTTAAACAAATTGGGCCAGAATAAACCTGATTTTTTTTCCGCTGAAGTGTCTGCCTTAAGTAGATGAATGATAATGGTACAGGACACTATTGACCTCCTCATGTGGTACACAGCGTCATATTAACTGATCAGCACAATGTTTGAATATGTACGGCTCATCCCAGACATAATGCTTGACTTTTTTGAAGAATTTCTTTCTTTGCTGATGTGTCCATTCCGACGACCATTTCCCTGATACTATGTAGTTTACATAGTTAGCATACCATGGAACTTCCTGCTGCTTGATGGAAAACAACTATTCATCTGGAAAAGTTTCATTAATTATTAATTTATTGCCAGTTGTACCTCTATTTTCGAGCCTTAACAAATGATGTCACCTGATTTTCTGCCCCCTTCATGTCTCGGATCTCCACGTCAAATTATTATAGTAGAAGCACCCAACGGATCAATCTAGGCTTGACATCTTTCTTTACGATCGGGTATTTAATTACTGAATGATCGGTGTAGACCACCACTTTGGGACCCAGTAAATAGGAGCATAATTAATCAAAAGCAAACACAACTGAGCAATTCCTTTTCAGTTGTTGTGTAGTTGAGTTGTGATTCATTCAATGTTTTACTGGCGTAGTAAATGGTGTGAAAAACTTTCACCTTATGTTGCCCCAAAACTGCACCTACATCAAAATCATTATCATCACACATCATTTCAAATAGGAGCGTCCAATTTGGTGCTACTATGATGAGAGCAAAGACCAACTTTTTTTTTCAAGATCTTGAAAGCATAGCGGCATTCTTTGGTGAAATGAAAAGGCACGTCTTTCTCCAGTAGGTTGCACAAAGGTTTGGAAATCTTGGAGAAATCTTTGATGAATCTCCTGTAAAATCTTGTACGCCCAAGAAAACTTCGAATCCCTTTTACGGATGATGGTGGAGGTAATGTCTCTATCATCTCAATCTTTTCTTTGTCTACCTCAATTCCCTTATATGAGATCTGATGTCCCAGGACAATGCCTTCCTGCACCATGAAATGGCATTTCTCCCAGTTTAGTACCAGATTAGTATCTTCACATCTTTGCAATACTTTTCCCAGATTTTGCAAGCAGTGGTCGAATGAGTCTCCAAAAACTGAAAAATCATCCATGAAGACTTACATGCTTTGTTCTATCATATTTGAAAAGATGGCCATCATGCAACATTGAAATGTGGCAGGAGCATTACAGAGTCCAAATGGCATCATATGGAAAACAAAAGTACCATACGGGCATGTGAATGTGGTTTTCTCATGATCTTCTTGGTGATGGAAATCTGATTGTATCCTAAGTATCCATCAAAAAAGCAATAGAAATCATGTCCCGCCAATTTGTTCAGCTTCCTGTAGTCCATGCATACTCTCCATCCAGTCGTTGTCCTTGTCGGAATCAACTCGTTATTTTCATTTGTGAGTAAAGTCATTCCTCATTTCTTGGGTACACATTACATAGGACTCACCCAAGAGCTGTCAGAGATGAGGTAGATAATGATTGCATCCAACCATTTGATGATTTCTTTCTTTACCACTTCTTTCATGATTGGATTCAGTCTCCGTTGATGCTCCACTGTGGCTTTGTACTCGTCGTTCATCAAGATTTTTTGCATGTAAAATGATGTACTGATGCCTCGAATGTCTATTATAGTCCATCCAATTGCTCTCTTATGCTCGCGTAGCACTCTCAGCAACTTATCTTCCTGCACCCATGTTAGCAACGAAGAAATAATAACAGGTAAATCAAAAGAGTTTTCCAAGTATGCATACCTGAGATGGCTCAGAAGTGGCTTTAGTTCCAGATGCGGTGGTTCTTCTATTGAGGGCTTGACTCGGTCATTTTTCGTAGTTCCAGGCTTTTCACAAATGGTGTCGATCTGAAACGAGAGGCTCTATCAAGATAGTTGATACATTCCAGAATCTCATAATCTAATTCTCTGTCAGTCAATGATGGTTCGACCTGTAGCCAAGAATGGTCTCCCGAGGATAATGGGTACGTCTCTGTCTTTTTCCATGTCAAGGACAATGAAATCTGTTAGGAAAATGAATTTGTCGACTTTGACCAGTACATCTTCCACTACACCTCTTGAAAATGTGAGTGACCTGTCAGCAAGTTGCAGAGTGACTGAGATGGGCTAACATAGATTCAGAAATAATATTCCTAGTCAAACTAGGTACATAATAACAGTCTGTAAGTTTAAGTACATGCCCCGAGGGCAGTTCCATAACAAAAGTGCCAACGGCCAAAACGGTGACTTGTGTCCCATTTCCAACACGGAGGTCAATCTCTCCTGAGGCCAGTCTCCTGCTAATATACGGATACAGATCCAGCACATCAGTACATATATGAGTACCACAACCAGAATCAAAAATCCAATTTTTAAAACTAGTAGTAGACATGTTTATTTCTATAACAAACATACCTGAAGCCGGTGCCTTGCCCGCTTTGATTTCCTTCATGTGTGCCTTATACTCGCGGAAATCACACTTCCAGTGACCCCGCTTCCCACACTGCAAACATACATCTTGGGATTTGTCCTTACCCTTCCCAGAAGGTTTTGACGATTTGGCCTTGCCTTTCTTTTTCTTCTTCTTCTTTTTCTTTACACCTCCAGTCGCCTTGGGCCAAGCCCTCGGAGTCTGAGATGTTGAAACGAAGTGCGCCTCGCATTTCATGCCTTTAAGGAGCTCTTTTTCTGCTTCACGTAGTGTGGACATCAACTCTCTAAAAGTTTGGTCTTGGTTCAACATATTGTAGTTCATGATGAACCCACTTCAAGTGTCGGGGAGAGACTGTATGATCAAATCTACTGAAGTCTCAGCCTCGAAGACGATGCCCATCTGTCCGAGCTGCTCAATGTCAGCAATCATCTGTGACACATGGTGCTCAACAGACGTACCCTCTAACATGTGAGTGCGGAAGAGCTTCTTCTGCAACTCATATCTTTGCTATCTAAGATTAGATCGGTGAAGATCATACAACTTTTCCATCATCTCATAGGGATCCAATCCATTATTTTGACGACGGAATTATGGAGTCATAGCAGTAAGCATTACCGATTGAGCAGTCGCATTGTCATCACTATGAGTCTTCTAAAGGTCTAGCTCAATCAACTGATCAGGTCGGGGCTTAGGCCCAAGAGGTCTCTCTGCGGTGTAGAGTAACTTCTCGGATCCTAGAATAATTTTGAGATTCATATCCCAGTCTTGAAAGTTTGTGCCATTAAAGACATTGTTGCCCAATGACAATATCCATAATGCTTAACTTTCATGTCCTCTTCACCGCAATAGTCAAACTATTAGATTAACGATGTATGGGAATAGTCTAACTGTTACAAGAAAAATAATAATATATTAGTCCAACTAATAAAATAATTGACGAAATAATTTGAAAGCGTGTAAAGCTAAGTATTTGAACGAAATTGCAAATTCAATAATAGCCTCCTATGATTTTTCGGCGAGCCTCTAACCCTCTGTTGAGTACTCGGGAAACCTAGTTTCCTAGTGGGCTAGGATCCCGTTAAATAACACACAACCTTGACTTTAGCCAGCAAAACTATATGATATTTAACTAGGTAGATCTCTAAGATCAATTGGATCTCATCCAATTCCTAGAACCGGTAGGTGGACCTCCAAGTCCGAAACATATATATAATATATATGCCAATATATCCAATATTTTTCCTAACCTTTTTCCTCTGAATCAACTAAGCCTTGGCTTTGGCACAACAAGCTTAATGATTCCAGTTAAACGGAACCCATTGACTTTGGAAAGCTTCGTAATCGATGTCGATGAACAAGAAGTGATTTTGACTTTGGCCAAAAAATCACAACTTGGACAAGACATACAATATGGAACAAAGCATTCATGATTCAAACACATCCGCGATAGACAAAGGTCTTGATTTTGGCCAACAAACCAGTGCCAATCTTGGATCTTGAGTAAGAATCACTCAATGGAAGGAAAACGCTTAATATTTGTTGAGGGTTTTTCGCGTAAATTGGCAACTAATTTATTATCTTTGTTAGGTCTCATCATACACCCTTAAGCATGCATTCTAAAAGCATAATAAGGCGCGAAAATAAATTAATAATGATATGCGGATGTATATCTTAGAGATTGTTCCTAGAACAAATCACTCAATTTCCTCTCCCCGGCTAGCACTATTCTTACTTCTATCCAATTACATAATACAATGAAATAAAACTCATTAACATTGAGGGGAATTAGGTAAGAAGAGAATTACAAAGAATCGAGAGATAAGGTTGGACACGTAGGTCCAATTTAATAAATTCTAAATTTACAACAATTTCCAAAATTGCCCTTTCCCTTCTAATATCCATCTGATATACATTATTTATTCAACACATCCATGTATTCACACAAAGCATGTTATTCAATAAATCTAATCCAATTAATTAATCTTTGAATAAAGTGATCATCCAATGTTCAAAGAACGATTTGATTTGCGCGAGTCTAACTCGTTTAAGAATAAGTACTCAAAGTACGAATTCTTGAATTATATCGAACTACAATTTAAATCTAATTTAATTTGTATTCAATACTAATTCTTTATTTAATTCCAAATTAAATAACTACACTTTTAATGCGCCTTTACGACTTAGATTCCAAATCTAATCTAATGGGTCTCAAAGCCCAATTAATATCCAATGTCGTTTAATTAAAGTCCAATGGGCTTTCAATTAATTTCTTAAGAGGTCCAATTGTTATATTTGGACTTAATGGAATGGTTTAGGCCCAATTTGGATACAATCCAATTGTCCTAAACCAACTTGGCCCAACCAAGCCCATTAGGCCCAAATACAACATTATAAGCCTAATTCTAAATTAAGCCCAATTAATCAAATTCTAAAATTCCAAATTTCATAATTTAATTATTTAAAGTGTATTGCATTAATTAATTATCTAAATTAACATTTCCAAAAAATCAATTTAATTAATTAATCATGCTTTAATTTGTTCAACACATGTCCAACATTATTGAAACAAAAATTCATCTCATTTCATGCTTCTCACGGTCACGGCATTGTAGGGTTTTTATATTCGATTCTGATTTCAATCCAATTGAATCTCAAATAAATAGATTCATGTCTTCCAACTCATCCAATGATCAAAAAACAAAAAATACCATGACTTTATGTCTATATCACATTCGGCCAACATGCAAAAATTGGGGAAAATTAATCCAATTAAATTTTCTTCAAATTGATCATGCATAACTCCAAGTTATCAACATTCAAGCATACTAAACAAACAATTTCATTAAAACATGCTCAAATCAAATTTACCCAAATTTTAGTATATAAACTCTAATTCAATTTCATGCTCATCAAGGCTCTGATACCATGGTTGGTCTCTAAGACATACCAAGATCATATAAAGCAATGAAATCATGTGAATACAAAAGTAAGAATAGCAGAATTAAGCTTACTTTGATCATATTTTGGAGGTGATGAACAAAAAACTTTTGCTTTGAGAAGTCTTCAAGCTCCCTATTTGATTGTTGAATGCAAGCTCCAAGCTTTGAGTGTGAGATTCCAAGCTCAAAGGTTGGTTTCCCTAACACCTTAGATGATTCCTTGATGTGTGCTAGCACTTAGAAAATTGCAACAATTCTTCCTTTGCTCTTGATGAAAAAACTGCACTTTGCAGTGAGGTGTGAAGGAGAGAAGAACTGTGTATGACTTGTGTATCTTGATTTCGAAAATCAAAAATAATAGATATACCAAATATGTAATATTTGGTAAAAAGTCATTCAATCATTACACACAAATGTGTCACAAAAGTTACCATCATTCCTTCACCAAAAACCCATCACCAAAAGTAATTAAAGTGACAAGTGATGTGACATGTGGGCCCCACTTGATTCAAAATCCGAGTGGGCCGCAAACACTCATGGGCTCGGGTTCCCTAATTCTGAATTAAGAATTTTCCGTTGCGACGTAATTAAATCAAGTTTAATTAAATAATTATGCCTAGTAAAATTACTATTCACATCACTCGCGAATTAATTCTAAATTAATTCGTTTGCCCGAATTAAAATCCAATTTTAATTCCGCGTCGAAATCTAATTTCGTTTAATATATCGAATATATTATTTTATCGATTAATTCCAAATTAATCGTTCTCTCTATTCAAATTATATTTTATCCTAGATAAAATTTCTTCGTAATTAATCCCAGATAATTATGCTCGAATCATACATCATCGGTGAATCTTCGGAAACGACCCAATAGATACTTGGATATATTGGCAGTAATTCGGGCGTCGGACTATCCGAACACGTACGTACCTCGTACTATATTTTTACCGATTTACGATACGTGGTTGGCTTCTAGTAAAACACCGTGCCTACCCAATTCTCCAGAAATATTCTTAATGGAATATATAATCTTTGTCAGGCGTAGTATACGTAGTATTGCGTATTGGGATCCAGTATCGGATGTCGCATGCAAGGCCTGGGGCTGGAATAGTGTCTGCCCCGTACGAAACATATATCGGACTACAAGCAACTAGTCTATTTAATTGGATAATCATGACATTGTCATATTATCCTGATGGTTGCAACCAATTAGAGTACCAGTTATGTATCCATGCGTGATCATCATCTCCATATGACTGAAGTGATACTTCCATATTGACATCACACCCAATACACTACGATTCTCAATAAACCCAGAAGAGGCGTACACAGAACCAGTTAAAGTCCTGGACGACCAAAATCAAAGCGTATTGATTGTCGTAAGTACTATCGATGCAATTCTTAGGTTAAGACCAAATACATCTACCCTGATGCGGATTCCCATAGACACATAGTCATACTACCAATGGGATTCCGCGGGATCTATCCAGAGCGAAGCTGTTTCCGTACCATCAGTAAACACAACCTCCTATCACACTTGCATAAATGTCCAATACATAAATATATGAGAACTATGTTGTTACGCTTCCATAACACGCACAAGTGCAATACTAGTCTATTCCGTATTATCGATGTCCAGTCTCGATAATACTACCACTATGAATATTTAATGATTAAACCTTTATGGATTGATACTGTCTCATATCTTATAATCTGGAACTAATCATAAGGACTTTTATCATTTATATATTTAAGTAATCAAATTACAAAATGATGAAATGCAATTTCATTGCCACATAGTTAATTTGTACAAAAACCACAGTGTCTTTTACAAATAGTGACGTTATGGTGCTAGCCTAGGCAAATACCTCAAAACTTTTAACTTGAGGTTACTCTAGTCAATTAGGCTTAAGGATCCTCAAAATCAGTGGCTTACTCTTTAAACTTTAGAGTTGCTCACTTATATAAACCAAAGATATGAAAGGTTTTGGTGTAAAATTTTGTAAATAATTCTTTGGGTTTATATAGGTGCTCCAAAGACAACAAAATCAATTAAGAATCTGATGTGGGATAAATGTTAATGTAATCTTAGCCATTGGATCTTAATTTAGTTGTTTAATGAGATTATAAAACCCTAATAAGAGTTTGGGCCGAATTGGAATTAAAAACAAATAACAAATAAAAAATTACTATTCATATTATTATTCACATTACTATTCACATAACTATTCACTTTTTTTTTATTCCAATTCCCAAAGTGCCTCTATCGTCATTCACCAATCCCTAAGCCACTATGGAACCTCATAAATGATATGTTCAATAATTAAACACATTGAACCATTTATGAACAATTCCTACAGCAATCATATATGCTGTTAAATTTGTGATGTGCACTGTTAACCATTGATTTCGACTTTGTTGTGGGTGACCTTTTGGGTTCCCCTCAAGTTGGACATGAAATGAATTATGATAATTTAATCGAATAGAAATTATCCTCTGATCAGATGGTCGTTCGATTTCAATGACCAAGGTTGACATCTAGCAACATGCCAAGGCCCCCAAATGAGAAGGAAAGATATATACCCATTCTGTATGCGATTTACATATGATACGAACCCTCACCTAATTGTATCCCCACCATTTGACCTAGGGTATGGAAACTGTCTACCCATATAGTCAAATGTATGATGTTGATAGTGTCATGAATCGTGTTAACCCAAGAATCTCACATGATTCTTTCGCTGCGGCCACAGTCTCAAGCACTGATCACACATTTCAACCCGCGAACTGGAATACTACTCTTATAAGGAAATATTATCCGAGAGAGTGGTGATTCTTTGTTGTATCTTTACAAACTTCATGTGTTTCAACAAATGACCCAATCATACCCTTATGACTGGATCTTTTGAATCAGGGAAGGAGAATGTCAAAGTTATTTGATCCACACATAAGATTGTAAAGACCTCAAGTCTAAGGACTAGTCATACAATCGATACATGAAAGTTCTCACAGACACATGGGATAAACACTCCATGTGAAAACTTTCAGCTGTCAGTTCGATGGACACGAGCAACTCATGCATCCATGTGATACACCAAGCGAACGGATCTCCACTAGTAGCCTATGAGATCGGCTACCCCACTTAAGGGTGGATCATATCATCATGATAGTCTCTCTATTTTGTGAACGCCCAGATTATTCACAAAACTATGACTAAGAACGTTTAAGAGTAATGATTCTCATAAGGCATGAAAGCCATCATATTATTACTCCAAGGGCTTTATTACAGTGTTTGATGACTCATATAAGTTATGTAAGACACGTATAATAAAGATTTCCATTTTATTGATTAATGAAAATATTACAAATACATGTACATATAGCCCATTCACAAGTTGGGTATAGGGCATATCCCTAACACATAGATCCGCACCCCCAATTCTTGTTCAGTGGCTTGGGGGACGGCGATACGTAACGCCTTAAGACCACTAGTTTCAAGGACATGTAGTGGCATGCTTTTGGGTACAACGATAAGTAACTTCCCAATGTCATGGATTTACACTTCTGGATCTAGTTAGGTGTATGATGGGACGACAATACGTAATGCCCCAATACGTCAGGTTTTTCAGATATAGAGATGAGTTTTCGGAAATAGTTTTTCAGACACAGACTTTAGAGACGGTTTCAGAAATAGATATTTAAAAAATAGTTTTTAGAGCAGACATTAAGATACAGGTTTTCGGAACCAGATTTTTCAAAAGCGGATTTCAAAAAAGTATTCGAAGAAGAATTTTTTTTTCAAGTAATACAATAGATTTTAAGGAAAACTCATTTGAGATGAAATTGGTTTTAGAACCATGGATTTTCAAAAGGATTTTTAGTACTGTTTTTTCAAAACTTTTTGCACACTAGATCGTTCAAACGATCTAACCCCTCCACTCCCAGTTTCTCTGTTTTGTAGGTATTCCCAGGAGGATGAGCTTGGGAGGATGGATACTGTTTGTAGTCATTAGGGAGTTGGTCCCCCAGGTTTAAGTCAGAGAAGAAAGAGCTCAGTTAGAGTCAGAGAGAAGCCCTGTAACTAGTAATTAGTATTGTGTTGGTCGTTGTATAAGGTTAAAACATTATCAATAAAGTTTTAAAGCAAAAGTTATTGAGTATACTATTAGTAACATTGAGTTTGCTTTTTATGATGTCGAGTTTGGGGCAAGTCCTATACATAAGATTTTGATTGAGAAAATAGTATTATTGTTGTTCATAGTTAGAAAATAGAGGCTCAGGGGGATATTGTTAGGGTTGGTGCTCAGACTGCCAATCTGGATCGTATTTATATCCGATTCATAAATACGATCAATTATATTTTCCATAATATTACTAGTTTAATGTGAAAGTGTTCAATCAAGTCCCAAAGATCACAAACAAAGCATAAAACCACATATGAACACATCAAAGGAGGTGGCGGAATCAACTCACATTGAATTCGGTTTTGATGTTGAAGAACAAGTTGCGTTTTTGAGCTCCTCCAAGCTCGGCAATGGCTTCTTCTTGCAGTGGGGTGTGCGGTTTGGACTGGTTTGGTGCTCACCATTTTCGGCCATTGAAGACCACCATTGAAGCTCCAAGCTTCAAGCTTCCATGCTCACAAACTCACTTCCCTATCACCTTTGTATCACTCCTAGAGTGTGCTAGCACTAATCATCTTCCATGCATCTCGATTTTTCAGTGAAATCCAGAAAAATGAAGAAGAAAACGGCAGTGAAGCCGTGAGATGCAAGAGGGAAAAGGAGAGGGAAGAGAGAAAAACGTTTTGGCTCACTTTGTCCTAAAAATGTGAAGACCAAAAAACAGAGAGATGTCAAGTGAATGTCCAAAGAATAGCCAAAAACGTGAACATAAGGACCAAAGTAAGTGAGTCACGTGAATGGAAAAATTATTTAGCCAAAACCGTGAACAACATATTGGTCCAAGAGAGAGAGAAAATATTTTATATACATATATCTTTATTCCATTTACAAGTAAAGAATAAAATATATATACACAAGTCCTATCAACTTTCAAACAATCACCTTTCTATATTCACATCATGTCACTTTAATAAAGTGACAACATGTCATATCACATCACTCAAAGTGACAATAATTTGACGATTGATGCGACTAGCGATTTGACGCTTGATGTGACTTGCGTGCCGCGTTCGAATTCGAAATGCGAACGCGCTCGCAATCACTCTCGGGCTCCTCGGGTTCGCTAATTCCAATTAACGAATTTTCCGTCGCGTCGTAATTAAGTGATTACGCCTAGCGAATTCACTATTCACGTCGCTAACGAATTAATTCTAAATTAATTCGTTCGCCCAATTAAAATCTAATTTTAATTCCGCGTCGAAATCCAATTTCGATTAATATATCGAATATATTAATTTTATCGATTAATTCCAAATTAATCGTTCTCTCTCTTTAATTAATATTTTATCCCAGATAAAATATCTCCGCAATTAATCCCAGATTAATTTTCTCTCTCATCGAATTAATCCCAGATTAATTCTATCTCTCTCTTCTAATTAATCCCAGATTAATCAAAGTGCGAGTAATACGTCATCGGTGAATCTTCGGGAACCGACCCATGAGATCTCCGGATATGTTGGCAGTAAATACGGTCGTCGGACTATCCGAACACGTAAGTACCACTCGTACTACGTTTATACCGATTTACAAGACAAGGTTGCCTCTAGCAAAGCGCCATGCCTACCCAATTCTCCAGAAATATTCTTACAGGAATATATAGATCTGTATCAAGCGTAGTATACCGTAGTATTGTGTATATCGGCCCAGTATCGGATAATCACGTGCTAGGGCTGGGGCTGGATAAGTGTCTGCCCCGTCCGAAACACATGTCGGATGTCTGGTAACATAGTCTCTATAATCGGATATACATGACCTGGTCACAATATCCCGATTGGTTGCGCAACACTCAAGAGCACTAGTACCATATCCTGCGTGACATCAACTCCAATATGACTGAAGTGACACTTCCGTCTCGACATCACACACCAATACACTACGACTCTCTGATAAACCCAGAAGCGGTGTACACAGAACCGGTTAAAGCCCTGTACCACCAAGACCAAGTCTACCGATTATCGCAAGTATTAGCGATGCAAGTCTCAGGTTAAGACTATACACACCTACCTCGATTTCGGCCTCCCATAGACACATAGTCATAATACCAATGGGATTCCGAGGGGTCTATCCAGAGCGAAGCTGTTCCCGTACCATCGGTGAAACACGACCTCCTATCGCACTTGCATAAGTATCCAATACTTATATATATGAGAACTATGCCGTTGTGCCCTCACAACGCGCACAAGTGCAATACTAGCCTATTCCGCATTATCGATGTCCAGTCTCGATAATACTTCGGCTAGGGATATTTAATGATTAATCCTTCGGGGATTGATACTGTCTCATATCATCTCAATCCAGGAACTAATCATATGGACCTCTCTTCATTTATACATCTATGGTGATCTAATCACAAATGATGAGAGTGCAATTTCCTTGTCACATAGTTAATTTGTACAACAACACATGATCTGTACAAATAGTGACGCTATGGGTCATATTATCCAACAATCTCCCACTTGGCACATAGCCAGTCACTCGAGTGTCTAACACCCGAACTATGTACAATTCGCTCAAATTGCTGAGGAAAGGTTTTCGTCAGCGGATTTGCTTAATTATCGTCTGACGCGATTTACACGATCATCACATCGCCACGATGTATGATCCGAACGAATCAGATGATATAGAAGTATATATCTGGATCGTCGATGAGACCTTTAATTCTTTAGCCTGTGCTGACGCCTAGCTCAGCTGCTAACAGAACTATATCTAATCTAATTAGATTTATTATCGATCCAAATGGCTTCTATTGCTGCCTCAGCTGCAGCAATAATCCGCATTTGTTGTTAATTCGGCAACAGTTATCTTGCTCGGAAGATTTCCAGCTCACTGTCCCAGTGTTCAAACTTTATAGTACCGCAGTATTTTACCGGTTTGGAAACTTGCAGCAGTGATCCCAGTCACTTCAAGTTCTCCATCTCCATAGTTTAAGACAACATCTTTAGTTCTCTCAGATACTAACAGATGTTCTTAATCTTCAATCCAGTGACTATCACTTGGATTGACCCGATTGTGACTCCATATGCTCAAAGCGTATGAGACACAATACAAGTACATTTTAAATGTACAATTTCTCAGAGAGTGTTACCAACTCCAAATCTAGCCCAGTAGATCTTTATTCCTTGAATAAAGGTTGTTACTCCCCAGAATTCTACGGAGAATTTCTTATGAAAGCCAAGCTTTCACCGATTGTTTTATGGGAATTTCATTGTCAGTGCCCTCTCCCACTAACCTCCTTATATACACAAGAATTATTTCGTTTTGAGTCAAATCATAAACTATTTTGATTATTTCAAACGTCAGTTCCAAGAACCTTATGCTTGCTTCAATCCAAACATATTGATATACATGGAATCCATTTCGGACTCATGACACTTTGTCATAATAGGGAGTCGATACCTCGTATCACTTCCTTTGTTCTTGTGTATTCGAAGATTAATGGTATAGTTTCATCATCCTTGATGAACTATATATGTTCCATTAAGATTCAGTGCCTAGAACAGTATTACTCCGATTTTCATCGAGTTATACTATCCTCCCACTTACCACTGCATATCGGTATTCCTCTTAGGAAAACCGCATGGAGAGCAACAATCTAATTGTTCTCTAGTGAGGTGTTAAGTATATACTTATGGTATCCCTAGGATGAACCTACATTGGCACTTATCATATTTGGGTTCTTAGTTTGGTATCATCCAAACATATGCCAAGCATGCCCAAATAGTCAGGAATGAGAAACCCGTTTCTTTCCTGTTCATATCTAAAATGATATCTGTCAAACAGATTTATATGGAACCTTATTCTAAATAAGTTTTGCACTGTTAGTACATATCCTATTGAAGGAAATGGTAGCTTAAAGCGCGACTCGTGATTAACCTTATTATGTCTACAAAATTCGGTTAATCCTGTTCGGACACACCGTCAAAATGACGTGTTCCAAGAGGAGTCCTCATTGAAAGAATACTATACTCTTTCAAGTATACGAGAACTTACTGCTAAAGTATTTTCCATTACGGTCTTACCGTGGCGGAATAATGCTATAGCCGATCTGTTTGTGTATTTCGTGTCGAAACTTTAAAGTTTCTGATTTGTGTTCTTCAAAAGAAACACATAACCATAACGTGATGACCACATCCGTTAAGGTCACGAAATATTCATGTTCACATCTAGCCTAGCTAGATATGGGCCCACTTACTTCACCATGAATAGGGCTAACAGATCGGTGGCACTTACACTATTACCAAGTAAATAGTATTTTAGGTACTTTACCTAATAAACTAGATTCGCAGACCTTATTTGAATAGTCAAATCAGTCCTAGTATCCACTCTTCAAAAGTGTGGATATACGAGTCTCGTTAAATTGTGTCCTAGACAACAATGCCACGAATAAGTCTCTATTGATCAAATCAATTTAGCTATTTATTTGTCAATTTATATGTTTGAGATTTTAATTATATATTCAAAATATAAATTCTGTTATTCACATCTAATGTGTTTATCTCAGTATCATCTTTATATAATAAAACACTCAGTGTTCTATAATATAAAGGTTTTATCCGCAACGGATTAAACACTGATAAAGAGATAATGTCTCTAGTCAAACTAGTTACATTATAACAGTTTCTATTTAAGTATATACCCCGAAGGTAGTTCCTAAACTTAGGTATCTACGGTCGAAACAGCGACTTTCGTCCCGTTTCCGATTCGCAGAGGAATCTCAGCTTGAAGTCAGTATCCTGCTCAAAGCAGATTCTGAACATCAATACATATATTTTATGTACCACACTAAGTATTTAAAATCTAATTTCAATACTAGCTGTGAACATAACTAAGACAAACATATTTAAAGTTAGAGCCTCGCCCTTTCTTTAATTCCTTCGTGTCTTCCATATCCAATGGTAGTCACTTTGGGATATGTCAATTATCCTTTTTAATATTTTAGGAACTTAGGCCAAGCCTTGGGTTTTTAGAATATTGAAAGGAATGTGCACCTCGTGCTATGCCCAATTGCAAACTTTGACTTTACATGAATAGTCAATTAATTCCCCAAGAATTATAAATTGCAATTTTAATACTTCTTAAATCCAAAATTAGATTTATGACAAGTATATTAAATTAAGCATTAAAGTCATCATAACAAAAATCTTCCAAAGATTTTATGCTCTACTTATTTGCTTAATTTGGGCTTAAGGTATAATAAGTTATTTATTTTATCAATAAAGTAACCTATTATTTATTCCCAATTTGAAAATTAAATCATTAAAATATTTTAATCCTAGATTATATTTTAAATATCCAACTTTTCAATTTTATCTTGATTACAATAGTCCAACTATTTAATCAACGATTAGTGGTACTTTATATATTATAATGATTATAATAGTCCAACTATATAATCAAATATAATCCAAATTAATTAACCTCAATTACATTGATTACTAAATCCAATTATAAAATCAACTGTAACTGAAATTAATTAATTCAAATATATGATTAATATAATCCAATTATATATAATCAAGTATAATACAGTCCAACTGTTTATTAAAACAACAATTTAAATATTAGTCCAACTAACATTTAATCTAATGACGAAATAAAATAAAATGAGCGTGTTTAGCGAGTATTCGAACGAATGTTGCAAATTCAATACTTGCCTCCCACTATTTTTCGTCGAGCCTCTAACCCTCTGTCGAGTACTCGGGAAACCGTGTTTCCTAGTGGGCTAGGATCCCGTTAAATATCACACAATCTTGACTTTGGCCAACAAATTGTATGATAATTAACTAGGTAGATCTCGAAGATCAATTAGATCTAATCCAACTCCTAGATCCAGTAGGTGGACATCCAAGTCCTAAACATATATCTTATATATGCCTATACATCGAATGTATACCCTAACCTTTTTCCTCTGAATCAACTAGGCCTTGGCTTTGGCACAACAACCTAATGATCCCAGTCAAGCGCGGACCCATTGACATGGAAGCTTCGTAATCAATGTCAATGGACAAGAAGTGGTCTTGACTTTGGCCAACAAACCACAACTTGGACACGACACCGATATGGAACAAAGCCTCGTGATTAAAACACATCTTTGATGGACAAGGCTTGACTTTGGCCAACAACCCCTGCCAATCTCGGATCTTGAGTAAGAATCACTCAATGGAAGGAAAAACGCATGATATTTAACGAGGGTTTTTTCGCGTGCAAATTGGCTACCAATTTAATTATCTTTGTTAAGGTCTCATCATCATACACCCTTAAGCATGCATTCTAAACACATAATAAAGCGAGTATGAAATAAAATAATAATGATAGCGGATGGATATTTTACATTGATCCTAGATCAAATCTCTCACTTTCTCTCTCCCGCTAGCACTTGTATTACTTCTAACCCGTTACACTACACTTCTAAAGAAACCTCTTTTACATGGAGGGGAATAGGTGAGAAGAAATACAAAGAAATAGGAGATAAGGCTGGACACGCAGGTCCAATTTAATAAATCAAATTTATTACAATTTCCAAAATCGCCCAACCCGACTAATATCCATCCGATATACATTATTCAAACATCACAACCATGTATTCATACAAGCATGTTATCAATCAATCAATCAAATTAATTAATCTTGATTATTAGTGATCATCCAATGTTCAAACAAAGATTTGATTTTTGTTCGAGTCAAACTCGTTTTGCGAACACGTACTCAAAGTACAATTTCTACGAATTAAATTAAATTACATAATTAAATCCAATTTAATACGTATTTAATTCTAATTCATTATTTAATTCTAAATTAAATATTACACTTTTATTAACGAACCTTTACGACTTAAATTCCAAATTTAATCGCAACGGGTCTCAAAGCCCGATTAACATCTAATGTTTTATTTAATTAAAGTCCAATGGGCTTTTAATTAATTTCTATAGGCGTGGACTTTTGGTCAACTCGGGTCAAACCGAACAACCAAAATCCAATCCGGGAGTTACCCCATAAGCCTTTAAATTAATTTTGGCCCATTAGGCCCAATTAAATAATTAATGTCCATTAAGTCATAATTGGACCTTTTGGATTCGGTTTTGGGCCTAATTGGATCCAAGCAATTTTGCCTAAACCCAACTTTGTTACAACAAAGCCCAAAAGCCCAAAAGCCCAATTTCCAAAATAAGCCCAAATAATTAACTTATAAAATTCCAAATTTCACAATTAATTAACCTAAGTGTAATACACAATCAATTACCCAATTAACATTTCTAAAATATCAATTAGCCTAATTAATCATGCACTTTAACAACCAAATAGTGTCCAACACAATTCAATTAAAATCAAACCCAATTAACATGCTATCAAGTCTCGGCAATTAGGGGTTTTTCAATTCGATTCGGTTTCAATCCAATTGAGTCCACAATCATAATTTCCCAAATCAATACAATTCATCCAATGAATTAAAACAACAAAATCACAAAGAATTTCATGTTCTTTAAAATCGGCCAAGCCACTTTAAAAGGGAAAAATGTTCCAAATCAAAATTCAATCCAATTGAACTTCAAAACAACATTAACCAATTGTTTTAAGTCATCCAATGATCAAACAAAACAAAATTACCAAGACATTAGGGTTATTACATTTTCGGCCAAGCCTCCAATTTGGGGAAAATGAATCCAATCCAATTTCATGAAATTGACCACACACAATCTCAATTAAACATGTTCTAAGCATACTTAAACATCCAATTCAATAAAAACATGCTTAAACACATTTGCCCAATTTCAAGTTTCATATCCAACCTAAGAATTGGGGAAAATTGATCTAATCCAATTTTCTTGAAATTGATCATGCACAACTTCAATTCAACCTCATTCAAGCATAATGCATCAAACAATTCAACCAAATCATGCCTAAATCGAGTTTACCCAAATTAAAGTTTTGACAAAAATTTGCAAATTGGGGAAAATCAATCCAATGATTTTTTTGTCAAATTGATTACATATATCTCAAATTAATCATATATAAGCATTCTTACACAATCAATTTGTCATAATCAAGCTAAAATCAAAAAGCCCCAAATTTACTCAAGAACCCTAATTCGGTTTTCATGCATCAAAGCTCAGATACCATTGAAAGTGTTCAATCAAGTCCCAAGATCACAAAAAGCATAAAAACCACATATGAACACATCAAAGGAGGTGGCGGAATCAACTCACATTGAATTCGGTTTTGATGTTTGAAGAACAAGTTGCGTTTTTGAGCTCCCTCCAAGCTCGGCAATGGCTTCTTCTTGCAGTGGGGTGTGCGGTTTGGACTGGTTTGGTGCTCACCATTTTCGGCCATTGAAGACCACCATTGAAGCTCCAAGCTTCAAGCTTCCATGCTCACAAACTCACTTCCCTATCACCTTTGTATCACTCCTAGAGTGTGCTAGCACTAATCATCTTCCATGCATCTCGATTTTTCAGTGAAACCAGAAAAAAATGAAGAAGAAAACGGCAGTGAAGCCGTGAGATGCAGAGGGAAAAGGAGAGGGAAGAGAGAAAAACGTTTTGGCTCACTTTGTCTAAAAAATGTGAAGACCAAAAAACAGAGAGATGGTCACGTGAATGTCCAAAGAATAGCCAAAAAACGTGAACAATAATGACCAAAGTAAGTGAGTCACGTGAATGGAAAAATGAATAGCCAAAAACGTGAACAACAATTGGTCCAAGAGAGAGAGAAAATGATTTTTATATACATATATCTTTATTCCATTTACCAAGTAAATGAATAAAATATATATACACAAGTCCTATCAACTTTCAAACAATCACCTTTCTATATTCACATCATGTCACTTTAATAAAGTGACAACATGTCATATCACATCACTCAAAGTGATAAGTAATTTGACTATCGATGCGACTAGCGATTTGACGCTTGATGTGACTTGCGTGCCGCGTTCGAATTCGAAATGCGAACGCGCTCGCAATCACTCTCGGGCTCGGGTTCGCTAATTCCAAATTAACGAATTTTCCGTCGCGTCGTAATTAAGTGATTACGCCTAGCGAATTACTATTCACGTCGCTAACGAATTAATTCTAAATTAATTCGTTCGCCCGAATTAAAATCTAATTTTAATTCCGCGTCGAAATCCAATTTCGATTAATATATCGAATATATTAATTTTATCGATTAATTCCAAATTAATCGTTCTCTCTCTTTAATTAATATTTTATCCCAGATAAAATATCTCCGCTATTAATCCCAGATTAATTTTCTCTCTCATCGAATTAATCCCAGATTAATTCTATCTCTCTCTTCTAATTAATCCCAGATTAATCAAAGTGCGAGTAATACGTCATCGGTGAATCTTCGGGAACCGACCCATGAGATCTCCGGATATGTTGGCAGTAAATACGGTCGTCGGACTATCCGAACACGTAAGTACCTCGTACTACGTTTATACCGATTTACAAGACAAGGTTAGCCTCTAGCAAAACGCCATGCCTACCCAATTCTTCAGAAATATTCTTACAGGAATATATAGATCTGTATCAAGCGTAGTATACCGTAGTATTGTGTATATCGGCCCAGTATCGGATAATCACGTGCTAGGGCTGGGGCTGGATAAGTGTCTGCCCCGTCCGAAACACATGTCGGATGTCTGGTAACATAGTCTCTATAATCGGATATACATGACCTGGTCACAATATCCCGATTGGTTGCGCAACACTCAAGAGCACTAGTACCATATCCTGCGTGACATCAACTCCAATATGACTGAAGTGACACTTCCGTCTCGACATCACACCCAATACACTACGACTCTCTGATAAACCCAGAAGCGGTGTACACAGAACCGGTTAAAGCCCTGTACCACCAAGACCAAAGTCTACCGATTATCGCAAGTATTAGCGATGCAAGTCTCAGGTTAAGACTATACACACCTACCTCGATTTCGGCCTCCCATAGACACATAGTCATAATACCAATGGGATTCCGAGGGGTCTATCCAGAGCGAAGCTGTTTCCCGTACCATCGGTGAAACACAACCTCCTATCGCACTTGCATAAGTATCCAATACTTATATATATGAGAACTATGCCGTTGTGCCCTCACAACACGCACAAGTGCAATACTAGCCTATTCCGCATTATCGATGTCCAGTCTCGATAATACTTCGGCTAGGGATATTTAATGATTAATCCTTCGGGGATTGATACTGTCTCATATCATCTCAATCCAGGAACTAATCATATGGACCTCTCTTCATTTATATATCTATGGTGATCTAATCACAAATGATGAGAGTGCAATTTCCTTTTGTCACATAGTTAATTTGTACAACAACACCATGATCTGTACAAATAGTGACGCTATGGGTCATATTATCCAACATAATGGTAGCGCCATTATCTTTTGTACACTTATTCGATCTAATTACGATTAGATATCTGATTATGATTAGGTCGAAACTAAATCTGGTTTAGTGATACGTGTGTATTAGATAAAGATCCTATGATTTATAGTTAGTGCGCAGTTACAACGCAGTTTGTAATTGACATTGGGAAACGCGCTATAAGATGTATATCCTTAAATAAAGTTCCTGGTCAAGATTTACTAACACGGGTCGGTTTGTAAAATCCGTTGAAACCAATACATGTAGTATATCGTGACTTGGTCCGATGGTTTATCCCAGTGAACCATGAGTTTCGGGAGACTCGTATATAAATGTAGGTGTTTTATTTGATAAACATTGAACGACTCACTGGAGATTTCCTAATAGATGGTACACCAACGTCAATAGGAATCTTCTCGAGTTGAGCGAGCATAGTGGTCCTTTGACTTGAGATACCATAGTGGGATATATGAGTTATCCTTCACACTTTGATGGCAGTCACGTCACCGATCTATTCATGATCAGACCTTTGCCTATTCGTTGGGTGTGGACTGATGCTCATGATATCCAGTGCGTACAGGGCATAGCCATCCTCACGTGTTTACGATCTAGTAAATCCATGGCTGTGGTATAACTTCAGAAATCAGTTCCGAGTGTTATTTAGAGATCGTAACTTGAAAGTCAACTATATTATACCGAACGGATTTATCGTTCTCATCTATATCAATGTATAATATAAATAACGTGTGACAGAGGGATTATACGTATGCAATGAACTCGACTTGCGTAGTTTAGTGAGATTATCAATGGTCGTCGTAATCCATGAGCGGGTAGATTATGGACACGAAATTGGATTTCGTGACGGATAAACCTAAACTTAGAGAATCCCATAATATGAAGTGTACTCGTTGAGCACTTGGGCAACGCGATATGAATAATATGGATAATTCATAATACTATATTAGATTAAGTGAGTTAATTCGAATTGTTTAATCGATTAAACGATAACACATGCATTAGAGGATTTTAGTCAATCGTAATTATTATGTATTTGTATTTGATACATAATACAATTAGATATATATTAATTATTCGTCGAATGAGATTTTTACACATGCCATAAATATATGTATTTGTTATTTATTGTAAATAAAAATACATATATAATAATTATTATATTAATTTATTATTTGGATATTTAATTGTTAAATATTTGAATAATTAATTAATTAATCTTTTTCTATAAATGTTATGAAATTTATTGAGTTATTATTGGTACAAATGGCATGAATTAATTAAACTTTATGTTTGCAATTTTAATATGTATATTTATTTAATTAATTGGATTAATTTTTGGCACATTGACCAAAAAGCCCTTGCCAAAGTCGGTTCCTTCAATTTTTAATGTAAAAATCTTTCATTTGCTTCCCATGGAAGCTTATGGCTGAGAGTCTCCATCTCCAAGTCCCTCTCAAATTAGTTTGATGATTCAACAATGAAAAGGAAGAAAATCAATAATAAAGCTTTAGGAAATTGGAGAATTAGAGGTAATACTTAATATCCTTAAGCTTGAAAGTTTGTTTCATGTTCTTGGTTAAACTAGATGGATTCTAGGGTTTATTCGTTTTCTTAGAATTTGGGGCTTTGTGGTTTGGTGGATGAATTGGAAGAATTTGTTGCATGTGTGAAGTATATTGGATGAAATTAGTGTATTTTTTGTCAAATTTAATCATTTGATGAGATGTTGCCATTCTAGAGTAATATGACCACTCTTTTAATGCCTAGAATTTTTCTTGGGTGATTTATATTTGGTGACTTGATTTAGTGTTTTGATTAATTGATTTAATCATGATAAATTGGATTTAAAGCTTGAAAATGGCAATTTCGGTTTATGGAGCAGATCTGGTAAAACTAGAAATTTTGTGATGAATTTGATGTCATATGAATGTAATGGATGTGTTTTGGGAGTTGGAATAATTTCGGAAAGTGTTTCGGAGTTGAAATAAGCGAAAACGGTGAAAAACGACTTTACTTGGTGACTTTTGAGCCAACTGAGTGACGGCTGTCTAAACAGTGAGTTCATCACTGTTCGAGCAGCCCATGAACTGCCCTAACACTATTGGGGCTTACCTGGGCAGTCCTCTAGAAGTGTTGGGTGGTCGGTTTGATCAAAAACATGTTTTGCATCATTTTGTAAAAAAATATTTTTCATAAAAGTTTCGCGAAGTTTCAACATTATTTATGTCGTTATGTGATAACGAATAAATATTTTTATGTGAAATATGAATAAAATATTCATATTAGATATTGAATCATTTATTCGGTAATTTGAAAAAGTTTTAAAATTATGATTTCGCCCGAACAGCGCTTCCGCCGCGCCCATCGCCCAAAACCCCAACAAAAATGGTATCAGAGCAAGTCTGATGCTTCATCCATTACATTATTCATGCTTGATATTTGATATTTAATCCAATTTTAATGTTCACACATGCATATAATCTATATACGTTCCTTGACTTTTCAGTTCTATGCTAACGGAAATGTGACGGAAATTTAATGGTTAAATTGAGTTGTGTTTTCTATAGGTAGAATTGAATTATTTAGAAAATGATTTAGATTAAAATTTTGCATTCGATGTAGAGTATAGCTTCCTGAGGAAAATCCCCGCTTAGAAATAAGGCTAGAAAGTGACGTGTATTGGATGCATGTTTCTTTGTCCGTCTTATCAATACGATTTATGGGTATCTTTCTATAACTGCATCTGAGATCGTGCCAAAGCTGTGAGGGTGTAGCTTATGGGATTTTATCCATGCCGGTTGTATAATGAAACTAGACAAATTCAAGTGAAAGTGGAAATCATGAACATGCCAAAGCTGTCAGGACTATATCGCTAGCTTGAGTTTGTCATTGACAAGTGAAGCTTTGATACATCTCCTTGTGAACATGCCAAAGCTGTCATTACGAGAAACGGTCAGGACCAAAACAATGAGTCACTGGTGAGTGATTGACAATGATTTGTCTACCTAATGAATATACATAGGCGAGATCGTGTCAATGCTATGTGTCGAAATATATTCATGGGATCCTACTCTCATTATGGATTTCAATCTAATTATTGAATTCCTGTTGAGGATTATGGTATTACGTAAAGTAGTGGGAGACACTGCTGCGTTAAAAATCCATAACTTAAGCAGTGTGTAATTTTATGGAAAATACTACTTTCGTTTTCCTTTTATTCTACATTGTTTATAGAATTATACTTCTAATTCGCTGCATGCTTATTACTAGAATAGGTTTTCTGACTTTACTTATTGTTGCGTAATTCTAGAATAGGTTCTAGAAAGACAGTTGACTTAGATATTGTTAGTTAGTTGAAACGTTCGGGAACTGTTGTTCCGATTTTCTTGAAAATCAAGATGGTTTGTGACTTAGTTACTAAGTCACGATAGGTAATCTAAATGGATATCTGGTTTAGGATATAATTGTCTAGATATAATAGTTTCTTATGCAGTAATAATTGACTTCAATTAGTTCATGTCTTGAGATTATTGACTGGTATTAGGAAATCCCCATTAGTATTTGTTTATCTTTTATTGATGTTTATTGGCTTTAGTGACTTTTAGAAGTCACGTGTCTAACACATTTTGCTTATAAATCATTTGCAATTGTTGTGAATAATTGAACGCAAATTAAAAAGCTTAAGAAAAGAGCTATGTATAGTTGTGTATAGATAAATATTGATTCTCACAATATGACAACTACAGGTATTGGATATCAGATCTCCCATCTAGTTATTTAAAATAATGTTTAATAACTATTTTTATATTTGATATCAGAACTTGCGACTATTGGATAGTTACTTGTTCTTTATAAATAGTTGTTACATATTTTAATATGACTAGTAGTGTCATTAATGTAAAGATAAACATTAAGAAAATATTCGGTTGACTAAATAACTTAGAACAATGCTTTATGAGTTTTTACAACATAAGCATTAGATGCTTGTTCTGTATGGTAAATGATGGTCTAATACGAGATCACACCATATATTCTTATCTATTTAATGAATATTGTATCACGATGTGATTAATCTCATTTAACCAATGATTGTCGTTGGACCACAAGATTTATTAGACTAATACATTGGATGTATGTAGTTTAATGAATTAGAAATTTCCTTAGATAGTTTTCATTACTCTGTAACTTAGTTAAAGAATTGTCATGACTTAGTTGCGAGTTTCTGAAAGAATATATATTGAATGTCTTGAATGGTTCGAGTGTTGGACAATTATGACCCACAATATCACTATTTGTACAGAACATGACGTTGTTGTACAAATTAACTATGTGACGAAGGAAATTGCTCTTTTATCATTTGTAATTGGATTACCAATATATATAAATGATAAAAGTACATATGATTAGTACCGGATTAATAAGATATGAGACAGTATTAATCCACATAAGGTTTAATCATTAAATATCCCTAGTCGTAGTATTATCGAGACTGGACATCGATAATGCGGAATAGACTAGTATTACACTTATGCGCATTATGGAAGTGTAACGGTATAGTTCTAGTATATTTGGGTATTGGATACTCATGCAAGTGTAATAGGAGGTACTGTTTACCGATTCTACGGAAACAGCTTCGCTATGGATAGACCCATCGGAATCCCATTGGTAGTATGACTATGTGTCTATGGGAATCCGAATCAGGGTAGGTGTATTTTATCTTAACCTGAGACTTGCATCGCTAATACTTGCGACAATCAGTATACTTTGGTTTTGGTCGTCCGAGGCTTTAACAGGTTCTGTGTACGCCTCTTCTGGGTATACTGAGAATCGTAGTGTATTGGGTGTGATGTCAAGATGGAAGTATCACTCTAGTCATATGGAGATGATGATCACGCATGATACGAAACTAGTACTCTTAAGTACTGCAGTCATCGAGATAATATGACTAGGTCATGATTATCCGATTATAGAGACTAGTTACCAGAGATCTGATATATGTTTCGTACGGGGAAGACACAATTCCAGCCCTAGGCCTAGCATTTGATATCGATACTGGATCGCAATACGTAATACTACGTATACTACGTCTGACAAAGATTATATATTCCTTAAAGAATATTTCTGGAGAATGGGTAGGCACGGTGCTTTACTAGAAGCCAACCATGTCTCGTAAATCGGTAAGAACATGGTACCGGGTACGCACGTATTTGGATAGTCCGACGACTGGATTTACTGCCAACATATCCAGGGATCTCATGGGTCGCTTCCCGAAGATTCACCGATGACGTATGACTTGAACATAATTAATCTAGGATTAATTAGAAGAGAGAGAAAATTAATCTAGGATTAATTACGGCGAGATTTTATCTGGGATAAAACTCTATTAAAAGTGAGAGAACGATTAATTTAGAATTAATCGATAAAATAATATATTCGATATATTATATGAAATTTGATTTCATAACGGAATTAAAATTAGATTTTAATTATTGTGAACGAATTAATTTAGAATTAATTCGCGAGCGACTTTAATAGTAATTTTACTAGGCATTATTATTTAATTAAATTTGATTTAGTTAAGTCGCAACGGAAAATTTGTTAATTCGGAATTAATGAACCCGAGCCCGGAATATGTTTGCGGTCCCACTCGGATTTTGAATTAAAGTGGGGCCCACACAAGTCACATCACCTAGTCAACTTTGTATAAATTTTTGGTTGATGTAAGTTGTTGGAGATGGCTTGTTTCTTACACAAGCTTGACTTGTGAAAGACCTTTACTAACTTTGGAAGTTTGGTAATTGATTTTGAAAAATAAAATAAAAAAATTACACAACTCTCATCATTCTCTCATTGGCCGAATGCTTGGCTTCTTTTTCTTTAAAATAGGCGTGAAGCTTGGCTTCATTTCTTCTTGATTTTTGCTACAAAAATCCCAAGTGCTAGCATACAAATAATCATACTTAGGTGATAGGGAAACATCCCTTGAGTTTGGAATTCAAAAAGATCAAGCTTGGAAGCTCAACATACAATTCAAAGAAAGCTTGGAGCATTTCAAAGGAGCAAAAGTTTGAACTCTCCACATCCTACTTAGCCGATCAAAGTGAGTATATTTCCGCTATACTTCTTTCCGTATTCACATTATTTCATGCTTGAAATGATCTTGGTTTGACCGTAGAAACCCAACAATGGTATCAGAGCCTATTTATGCATGAAAATAAATTAGGGTTCTTAATCTAAAATTTGGGTATTTTTGATTTGAACATGATTTGATCAAATTGTTTGTTTGAGTATGCTTATATATTGATAACTTAGAGTTATGTATGATCAATTTTATGAAAAACTAATTGGATTAATTTTCCCCAAATTGAGTAGCTTGGCCGAATATGAACCCTTTTGTAGATCATGGTAATTTTTATTTTTGAGACCATTGGATGTGTTTAAAGACATGATATATATTGATTTGTGATTTAATTGGATTGAAATCAAAATCAAATATAAAAATATCATATTGCCGTGACCTTGGGAGCATGTTAATAACTTGATTTTGTTTCAATAATGTTGGACATGTATTGAATATAATTAAAGCATGATTAATTATGTAAATTGGTATTTTGGAAATGTTAATTTAAATAATTAATCATGGCTAAACACTTTAATTAATTAAATTATGATAATTGGAATATTAGAATTTAATTAATTAGGCTTAATTTGGAGTTATGTATGATCAATTTTATGAAAAACTAATTGGATTAATTTTCCCCAAATTGAGTAGCTTGGCCGAATATGAACCCTTTTGTAGATCATGGTAATTTTTATTTTTGAGACCATTGGATGTGTTTAAAGACATGATATACATTGATTTGTGATTTAATTGGATTGAAATCAAAATCAAATATAAAAATATCATATTGCCGTGACCTTGGAGCATGTTAATAACTTGATTTTGTTTCAATAATGTTCGACATGTATTGAATATAATTAAAGCATGATTAATGATGTAAATTGGTATTTTGGAAATGTTAATTTAAATAATTAATCATGGCTAACACTTTAATTAATTAAATTATGATAATTGGAATATTAGAATTTAATTAATTAGGCTTAATTTGGAATTGGGCTAATATTGTTGTATTTGGGCCTAATGGGCTTGGTTGGGCCAAGTTGGTTTAGGACAATTGGATTGGATCCAAATTGGGCTTAAAACCATTCCATTAAGTCCAAATATAATAAATGGGCCTTTGAAAATTTAATTGGGCCTAATGGGCCAAAATTAATTTTGTGGCAAAGGGTGATTCCTTATTTGGCTTTGGTTGCCAAAGTCCATGCCTTAAGAAATTAATTGAAAACCCATCGGACTTTAATTAAATTGACATTGGATGTTAATTGGGCTTTGAGACCCATTAAAATTAGATTTAGAAACTAAGTCGTAAAGGCACATTATTAAAGTGTAATTATTTAATTTGGAATTAAATAAAGAATTAGTATTGAATACAAATTAAATCAGATTTAAAATTGTAGTTCGATATAATTCAAGAATTCGTACTTTGAGTACATATTCTTAAAAAAGTTGGACTCGAGAAAATCAAATCGTTGTTTGAACATTGGATTATCACTTAATTCAAAGATTAATTAATTGGATTAGATTGATTGAATAACATGCTTTGTGTGAATACATGGATGTGTTGTATGAATAATGTATATCGGATGGATATTAGATGGGTGAGGGCAATTTTGGAAATTATTGTAATAAATTTAGAATTTATTAAATTGGACCTGCGTGTCCAGCCTTTATCTCTCCATTCTTTGTAATTCTCTTCTCACCAATTCCCCTCAATGTAATCAGGTTTCTTTGATGTATTATGTAATTGGATAGAAGTTAGAATTGTGCTAACCGGGGAGAGGAAATAGAGTGATTTGTTCTAGGAACAATTTGTGAGATATTCATCCGCATATCATTATTAATTTATTTATCGCGCCTTATTATGCTTTTAGAATGCATGTTTAAGGGTGTATGATGAGACCTAATCAAAGATAACAAATTGGTTTCCAATTTAAGCGAAAAACCCTCAATCAAATATTAAGTGTTTTCCTTTCATTGAGTGATTCTCTCTCAAGATCCAAGAATGGCACTGGTTTGTTGGCCAAAGTCAAGACCTTTGTCCATCGCAGATGTGTTTGAATCATGAAGGCTTTGTTCCATATCGTACGCCTTGGGCAAATTGTGATTTGTTGGCCAAAGTCAAGGTCACTTCTTGTTCATCGGCCTCGATGACGAAGCTTTCCCATTGTCAATGGGTCACGCTTAACTAGAATCATTAAGCTTGTTGAGCCAAAGCCAATGCTTAGTTGATTTAGAGTAAAAGGTTAGGCAATATATTGGATATATTGGCATATATTGGATATATGTTTCGGACTTGGAGGTCCACCTACCGAATCTAGGAATTGGATGAGATCCAATTGATCTTAGAGATCTACCTAGTTAAATATCATACAGCTTGTTGGCCAAAGTCAAGGTTGTGTGTTATTTAACGGGATCCTAGCCCACTAGGAAACTAGGTTTCCCGAGTACTCCACAGAGGGTTAGAGGCTCGCTGAAAAAATAGTGGGAGGCAAGTATTAAATTTGCAATTTCATTTAGATACTTGCCAATATGCGCTCATTTCAATTTTTCGTCATTAAAATATTTATATATATTAGTTGGACTAATATTCAATTGTTTTTTAATTAAACAGTTGGACTGTATTCAAACTACTTCATTTATAGTTGATTATATAATTAGATTATAGTAATCAATATATTTGAATTTAACCAATCAAATAGTAGTTTATTATATAGTTAGACTATAGAAATCGTTATATTCGATTGTACCCGATATCATTGATTGGATAGTTAGACTATTGGAATCAAGATAACTGAAAGATTAGCGTTTAAAACATAATCCTTGGTGAAAATGTCTTTAAGCGGCTTTAATTTTAAAATTGGGAATAGAACCTCAGGATAGTCCTGGGAGCCAATAAGTTACTTTATTTGATAGAGTGACATCTCGGGCCTGAGCTTGGAGTTGAGCAAATAGTGGAGCATAAGCTTTGGAAGACTCATGGTTATGATAACTTTAGTGCTCAAACTGTTATGCTTACCGCGATGACTCCTTTATTTCTTCGTCAGAACTAAGGATTAGATCCTTATAATATGATATTGAAATTGAAAGATCTTCATAGATCTATTCTTAGATCTTAGAAGTACCAATTGCAATAATAAAACTATTGGAGAGTTAATGGCTATGCTCAATGAGATAGAGCCAGAGCTTACAAAAATGGCAAGAAGCGCAAGGCGCATCTTACTTCAACATCCCAGAAGGTCAAGGCTTGGCGAAGGCTTCTGGGGGTGTGAAGAAAAGGGCAAGGCTAAATCGTCACAGTCTTCTGGGAAGACAAAGGACGTATCCCAAGATGTCTGCCTAAACTGTGGAAAACGGGGTCACTAGAAGCGTGACTGCTGTTTGGACAAGGCATGCATGAAGGAAGTGAAGACGGGCAAGGCTCCGACTTCTGGTATGTTTGTTATAAACATGTCTACTGCTGGTTTTAAAATTTGATTTTAGATATTGGATATGGTACATAAATATATATACTGATGTGCGAGATCTGCTGATTAGCAGGATACTGACTTCAGGTGAGATTGATCTACGAGTCAGAAACATGACGAAAGTCGCTATTTTGGTCGTAGAAACCTAAATTTTGGAACTGCCCTATGGGCATGTACTTAAATTAGGAGATTGTTATAATGTATCTAGTTTGGATAGGAACATTATCTCTGTATCTAGTTTAACCCGTTGCGGGAATACCTTTATATTCTAGAACACTAAATGTTTTAGTTTATAAATATGATATTGAGATAAACACATTTGATGTGAATAACAATATTTATATTTTGAATATAAATTAATCTCATACATATAGCATGACAAACAAATAGCTCAAACTGAATTAATCAGATGAGACTTGTATGGGCCAAATTTGGTCTAGGGGTAATTTCGTCATTTTGCTTCAGGCCCAATACTGAACGCACCCTCAGACTCTCCAACATAAGTCCCAGTCCCAGTGAAATATCACATGCCCAAACCATAATCGGGTCTCACCCCACGCCAGTCAGCATAACGCCCATGCTCATAAACACCACTTATAACTCATCTATCCCAGCCTACAACGGGCAAAACATAGTAATAGCTCCTCATAAAGTTGACTGTTACCATGATCCAACGGACGATTAATCAAAAGGCAATAAATGCACATGTTACTATAGCATGAATATATAAGGAACAAGGCTCCAAGAGAAGGGGGGACTGGAAGCTCTCATGCTCATAGCCCAAACACTACTCTCTATATAGCTCTCTAAACCTCTCATTCTTACCACCCTCACGGTACCCTACATAGTTCAAGGTAGCATCTAACCTTGCCCTCTCCATTATAACTTTCTTAAGTCCCTTTACTGACTTGGGCGTCGGAGTGCCCCCGGCACCCACCACACCGGTGGGCAGTACTCTCGCTCACTCTACATTCTTAGTTTTGCAGGATCGCCAGTGCCCCATCCTCACAAAATCTCAATTGTAGGCCTGGAGCGAAAATCAGCGTCTATAGTTTGGCGCCCACCGTGGGGCCCTGGTGGTTCATAGCAGACGAATATCTCTCATTTTACAATTCATAAACGAAAAATCACTCATGGCTTCTAGCAGCAAGCAAACACCATATCTTGTGACCACACAGCCAGCCATACTCCAAGAATGATTACGCACCCTAGAAGAAGAGAATCAAGCCATGAGACTCCGATACAACTCCCCGGAAGGAACTGGAGTAAATCGCCTCAACTTCCCAATCAACTTTACCAGGTATGTCTTGCACATTCTTTTTAAAAAGGGGGTTTCAGTCGACATTAGTAAGATATGCGACTTTTTGGGGATGTCTCATTCGACATTAGTGTATAATTCAAGACTTGTAGTAGGTGTCCCAATTGACATTGTTACGTCACTGGTTAAAGATCACAATGGACACTGCGTATATGATGGTTTAATATTGAGCAATGATTCTATTCGACGCTCTATGTATGAGTCTTGACACTGGTTTTAGATTTCATTCGACTTAAGACCGAAGAAGACTTAGCATGAGGTGAATGTCTCACTTCGCGTGACAAGTATGAAGCTAGACACTAGACGAAAATTCCATTTGACACTACATGTACAATTATTGTTGAAATAGGAACCTTCCTTTGACTCAAAGCAATTTTCATAGGCACTTATATTACAAACCCATAATACAATTTTTAGGTAAACCTCATACGACATGTATGACACCCTTGGTCTCTCGACCCATAATGTGGGACTTGACCCATCAACCTTCTTCATATTAACTCAGTAACCTGCCATTCGTGCTACGCGTTTGAGTTTTCATCATGTCTAATGAAATGTAACCTCCCTTAGACTTTCATCAAGCTCGGTAGAGTAGGAGACTCCAATGGATCACCTTAAACTCCATTCGACCATAGACCCTCACTAACCTTTGACAAGCCCTTATAAAATAAGGAATAAAAGACCCATATAACAGACCTTCGCCAGATCTAGTAAAGAGTGAAGGCCTCAAGGATTTCTGTCATGGTCGGTAGAGTGAAAATCCTCTTACAACTTCATCAATTCTTGTATTGTGTTATGTCCTCTATTCTCTTCGGTCCGGTACCAGTATATGTATCCGGATCACAACCTATCTTCGGCGACTCCACTAGACGCATTGGACTTCAACAAATGGCTTCAATCTCTCATCGGCGCGACAAGCTCCCATGACTTGCATATCCAGAGCCTGTAGCCATAGCAAAACTCTATCTTCACGATCGTTACATTGAAGCAGCAAATCTCCATCTCCTTCTTTCACGATCGTCAGTGTAATCATCACAGTTCGATTGATCTGCTAGATCATCGAACATTTCTTGTTTCTTAGTGTTCGACATGTCCAAGTTGTTACTAATTCGAAACCCTAGATTCTCAATCCAATACAAGCAGATGACTCCAAATCCTGCTGCTTCTAAATAAAATCCAACAGTTAAGAGGAAGTATGTGCGCAGAAGGGGAATCATTACAGAGAACACTTCCCCACAAGAAGCAACTGCAGCACCCACTGACATAAAGATGTTTGAGCCTACCAAGGAATTCTGTACGGCCTTGAATTTTGGCATGCGATAACAGCCTAGAAATGAAGACTCTACATCAAGTCAACTTTTGATTTAGATCCAGAGTCACAGACAAATGACCTTTTTACATCGACAGAACAGCTTGGCAAAAGAGATGCAGTGATGACTTTAAATCCAGTGACCTCACAGCCTAATTATTCTAAGGAACATCGAATGGGAAAAAGGAAATATGTGCGAAAGGAACTCAACAAAGACTCAACATCTACACCCACAGAGGTAGCCAGGATATCTGATGATCTGGAAAAACCAAGCTTTCCAAGAAGTCATGTAGAAGGACCTTAAACTTCGATGTAGAAGGACAACCTAGAAATGGAAACTCTCAAAGCAAGTCAAGTGTCGATTTAGACTCAGAATCACTGGGAAAGTATTCATTTAGAAGAGGTATTCAATCAAAATCGATCTTGCAACTCGGTGAAGGAATTAAGGTGATTGTAAAAAAATACACAAGCAGGCTTTGCCTATGACCTCACTCTTTCAGTCAGTCAACTGACAAAAGATTATATACCATCACCTGAAGGGCAGAACTAGACTGCTGATTCCAGAAAAGAGACTGACTCCGATGACTCTACCTCAGACGACACATATAAAAACTCGTTTTAAATGAAGATCGCACTCGACTCGACAAGCCCAAAAATCATTGAACTGCATATCTCAAAATTTCACTCGACATCTAGTTCAATTGCAGATTTATGAATGATGCCCAATCATGTGCTCCAAATAATTTAGTTTCATGACCATGAGCAGTCCCATTCGACACGGCGATGCAAAGATTCAGCAGCAGATGCAAAGCTACCGAAGGCCAGTCCGTATGACAGACCATACGACACTCTGCTACCTTCGTGCATGTATGAATTGTTCCCACGTGAAATAAAACAACCTGGATGTCGAGATGGAGTCAGCCACAGTTCCGGTACACAGACTTCGTCAAAAGGTTTTCCACCTCCATAATTTCCCTTGGAAGTATACTGAAGAGGAGCTCGTCGAGTTATGTAAACCCTGTCTTGGTCTTAGTCGTCCATTTCCCTCTCGTTGAAGCCTCCAAAAACTCAGATTTGAAACCATTCTTGATTGCCAGGCTACTTCAGAGATATGATTGGAAGCGATTTCCTTAAAAGTATCACTGAAGCCTGCATTTCTGAAGCATCCTCGTCCTCATGTACATGGAACGTGGACCCTAGGTGATTATGCTCAGCTCAATTTCGGTCTGACCCTTAATTCATGTAGTCACCTGCCCAATTAAGATAACATGTTACATGCTCCCCACTGGCGAAAGAGTTTGATTAGTTTGGCTCAAAGCTCTACGAATCGACCAAAGGTAGGATCAGTTTGAGTTTGCAAAAGCTCCACGAATGGCTTAATAATGTTCGTTTACAGGTTTTTAGTTTAAAAAGCCTTTGTGGCATTCTCTCGAGCAGTTGAAGGGATTTATTTGGTTCTACATGTGAGAGTGATAGGCCAAATTTTATATCCCTATTACATCAATTTAGAGCAGTTGAAGGGCTTTATTTGGTTCTACATTTGAGAGTGATAGGCCAAATTTTATATCCCCATTACATCAATTTACCACAAGAACTCACAAAAAGTTTCAATTATCACGTTAAAAAAAAAAAAAAAAGTGAGCAGCTCACAATCTCAAGGCTACTCTGTTTGTTGTGGCCTATTGACAATTCTTTGGGTTTCTCTGAAATCTCGACTGTCAGGGAAGATGTTCGAGGCTATTGGGGTATAATCTCCCATGTTCTCTGTGGCTAGTATATGATGAACTCATTTGGCATCTGTGGGGGTCTAGCAATCTCACTTGCTCGGGTCAAACCAAGAAGCTAAATTAATTCGACAGTGCAATGCAATCTTTGATACAACATGTATCTGAGAAGTAAAAACTTCAATAATCCACCCTCCTGTAGAACCACCAACTTCCAACCTTGAAGAAAGCACAGATGTTGACTTAACCACCCCAAGAAGGCGCATCGTATCTCTAATTTGTGGATAGAATCTAGAGGGAGGCTTAAGGTCATCAGCTACCATCTGCTCCTGAATGGGTGCGGACTGCATTGACCGACCCTTTCTCCCAAAACCTGTGAGCAAGGAATTAGAACCAAGGACATGAGCTTCCATATCCAACGCTGCACCCATTTTTTCCTTCCTCCCATTTTAGCCCGACCATATACTTCAAACGAATCCATTCTAGGAAGAACAGAGCCGGTAAAGGTCGGTCCAACAGAGAGTGTGAATTCTTCATCAGCCAAGAGTGATTCAGCTAGTGATCATACCAGGACCGCATGCCCTCACCTAACTTGATCGTATTCGCGGAAGGTAAATGATGTGCTGAAGTATTGTTCTTTGCAGCGACATAACCTGCTATGTTGTGGTCCAGAACCAATCGTAGAAGTCAATTTAAAATGGTCAAGTCAAAGAACTTCTCAAGGTTTGACATCAGATGGAAATGCCACTCGACATGGCAAACAAAGAGATCTACCGTACGACTCTACAAGTATCAATGTCTGATATTGGGCAAAAGTGCCATTCAACTCTACACAAATTAAGACACAACACCAGCCCTCTCCATCCACTCAGTTCATGAGCCATGGTCACGTTGGAAGGCCACACATGCTAGACAGAAGCAATAAGTTGGCCCTTTGAATGTGAAAAATGTCGACAATAGGACCAAATTAAAATCACCTAATCTGTTTTTCCCCCACTCATTCGACAAGACAGAATAGAGTTAGGCATTAAGCCCACTCGACACCATCCAATAATAGTCAAGTAGAGTACTTTCTTTATTCCAAATTATTTTAGCTTCGAGGCCTTGTAGTATCATCCCATGTGGTCTCACTTGACATGACGGGATGATAAAACTTTTTGTTCATCCAATTCCCAAACAACGAGATGGATGGCCATCAATTCCATGGTGCATGGAAAAATTGTCTTCTCTCCCATACAGTCTGAGCGTGTAGAGTGAAGATTCGCATGGACCGTCATCAATTTCATTCGACCGTTGTTTCATTAACACTCATCAAGGTAATGAGTGATGACCTTGGTGGACCTTCATTAGGACCATTTGAAAGCCCATTCGACAGCAGACCTTCAACAGGTCTGTCAGTACAATAAGGAAAGACTGTTTCATAAACCTTCGATAGGTCTAGTTATATATTGAGGAAATATTCTTGGACCATTGTCAGGTCTGTAGAGTGAATACCTTCCTGGTCTCATCAAGTCCAGTCGACTGGGGACATCCCCCACGGACTCACATTGAGTCAAGTCGAAGACATGGATTACACATGTCGTGTGACTTAAAACTTCCTGGTCTCATCAAGTCCAGTCGACCGGGGACATCCCCCACGGACTCACATCGAGTCAAGTCGAAGACATGGATTACACATGTCGTGTGACTTAAAACTTCATGGTCTCATCAAGTCCAGTCGACCGGGGACATCCCCCACGGACTCACATCGAGTCAAGTCGAAGACATGGATTACACATGTCGTGTGACTTAAAACTTTATGGTCTCATCAAGTCCAGTCGACCGGGGACATCCCCTAAGGACTCACATCGAGTCAAGTCGAAGACATGGATTACACATGTCGTGTGACTTAAAACTTCCTGGTCTCATCAAGTCCAGTCGATCGGGGACATCCCCCACAGACTCACATCGAGTCAACTCGAAGACATGGATTACACATGTCGTGTGACTTACAATTTCTTGATCTCATTAAGACCAGTTGATCGGGGACATCCCTCATGGATTCGTATCGGGTCAAGTTGTAGATATGGAACACACATGTCGTGTGACTTATAATCTGACCTTCATCTGGTCCAATTGATTGGGTACTTCCCCAAAGGGTCCAGCAGAGTCGAGTTCATTATCCCGACCATCATCTGGTACTACCCCAATGGCTCATGTAGAGTCAAGTTCATAACTTGACATTTGTTTGATTCAATCAATAAGCAGCTTCAACGCTCGGGTACACCTGCACGCTATGGCCTACTCCTAGGCGACACACGCGTCAAGTACTCTCTAAGCCAATGACTCCTTGACTTTGAGAGTAGGGGACAAACTGTATGGGCCAAATTTGGTCTATGGGTAATTTCGTCATTTTTCTTCAGGCCCAATACTGAACGAACCCCAGACTCTCCAGCATAAGACCTAGTCCCAGTGAAATATCACATGCCCAAACCATAATCGGGGCTCACCCCACGCCAGTCAGGATAACGCCCAGGCTCATAAACACCACTTATAACTCATCTGTCCCAGCCTACAACGGGCAAAACATAGTAATAGCTCCTCATAAAGTTGACTGTTACCATGATCCAACGGACGATTAATCAAAAGGCAATAAATGCACACGTTACTATAGCATGAATATATAAGGAACAAGGCTCCAAGAGAAGGGGGGACTGGAAGCTCTCATGCTCATAGCCCAAACACTACTCTCTCCATAGCTCTCTAAACCTCTCATTCTTACCACCCTCACGGTACCCTACATAGTTCAAGGTAGCATCTAACCTTGCCCTCTCCATTATAACTTTATTAAGTCCCTTTACTGACTTGGGCGTCGGAGTGCCCCCGGTACCCACCACACCAGTGGGCAGTACTCCCGCTCACTCTACATTCTTTGTTTTGCAGGATCGCCAGTGCCTCATCCTCACAAAATCTCAATTGTAGGCCTGGAGCGAAAATCAGCGTCTACAAGACTTATTTGTGGCATTGTTGTATGAGACACATTAAACAAGACTCTAGTTTGTTAGGCAAAGTTCCTAAGACACCTTTTACTTGGTAAAAGTGGAAGTGCCACCGATCTGTTAGCCCTTATTCATAGTGACGTAAGTGGGCCCATGTCTAGCTAGGCTAGAGGTGGATATTAATACTTCGAAAACTTTACGGATGTGGCATCGCATTACGGTTATGTGTTTCTTGTGAAACACAAATCAAAAATTTTTGATAAATTCAAAGAGTTTCAACACGAAGTAGAAAAACAAACCAGCAATAGTATTAAAACATCACGATTGGACCGTGATGGAAATACTTAAGCAATAACTTTCTTGACTATTTGAAAGAGTATGGTATTCTTTCATAGTGGACTCCTCATGGAACACCTCAATTTGACGGTGTGTCCGAACAGAGAAATCGAACTTTGTCGGACATAGTAAGGTTAATGATGAGTCGCTCTGAGCTACCAATTTCCTTCTAGGGATACGCATTTAATAGTGCAATACTTATTTTGAATAAGGTTCCATCAAAAGTCTGTTGGATACACTCTATATTAGATATGAACAGGAAAGAAACCGAGTTTCTCATTCCTGAAGATTTGGAAATGCCGGGCATATGCTAATGTTTGGATGATACCAAACTGGAACCCAAATCGGATAAGTGCCTATTTATAGGTTATCCTAGGGAAACCAATGTATAGTACTTATACAACTCACAAGAGAACAATGTAATTGTTGCTCTCCATGCAGTTTTCCTAAGAGGAATTCCTATATGCAGTGGTAAGTGGGAGGAAAGTAAAACTCGATGAAAATCAGAGTAATACTATTCCAGGCACTGAATCCTCATGGAACACTAACAGTTCATCAAGGATGAAGCTGTACCACAATCTTCAAATACACAAGAACCGCGTAAATCAGAGAGAGTCAGAAAACAACCTGGGAGGTATGGGTTTCTGATCTCACCTCATGTAGATGTCAATCTTATTGAGGAAGACAAACTGGCTACGTATGAGGAAATGATACATGGTATCGACTCCTTTTATTGCAACGTGCCATGAAGTCCGAAATGGATTCCATGTATACCAACTAAGTTTGGACATTGGTTGATGTACCATAAGGCATTGTGCCTATTGGTACTATATGAGTCTTCAAGGAATACAAACATGGATGGCAACATACAAATGTACATAGCTAGGCTTGTACAGAAAGGGTATCGTCATCAACATGGTGTCGACTACGATGAAACTTTTTCACCTATTGCCATTATTAAATCCATTTGGAAAATGCTTGCTAATGCTGCATGTTTCATTTATGAAATATGGCAGCTGGACTTCAAAACTGCTTTCCTTAAACAGAAATCTTTTGGAGGATGTTTACAACATCCTGACGGTTTTGTCGTGCCAAAACATACAAACAAGGTTTGCAAGTTAAATCGATCCATTTATGGATTGTAGAAAGAATAGCGTTCTTGGAACCAACATTTTGATAAGATCATATTGGTATATGATTTTATTCAAAACGAATATGATTCTTGTGTATATAAGAAGGTTAGTGGGAGCGCACTGATAATGATTGTCCTATATAATGATGACATATCATTTCTTGGAAATTACATTCCCATAATACAATCGGTGAAATCTTGGCTTTCATTAAAATTCTCCATGGAATACTTGGGAGATGCAACCTTTATTCTAGGAATAAGGATATGTTATGATAGATCTAAAAGTTGTTGACCCTCTCCGAGAACTCGTACATTAAAAATATGTATGTGACCTGGTGCCTCATATGCTTTGAGCATATTGAGTCACAATCAGGCCAATCCTAGTGATGGTCACTGGATTGAGTATCTTAGACGAACTAAGGATGCTTTCTTAAGCTATGGAGAAGGAGAACTTGAGGTGACTAGGTTGACTAATGCAAGTTTCCAAACCGACAAAAATGACTGTAAGTCGCAACAAGGGTACTATATAGTTTGAATAACGGAACAGTGAGATGGAAATTTTCCAAGCAAGATACTATTGACGAATAAATAACAAAAGCAGAACATTGCTACAGTTGAGGCAGCAAAAGAAGTATTTAGGATCTATATAATCCTAATTGGATTAGGTATAGTTCTATTAGCATCTGAGCTGGGCTACAGCATAGGCTAAGGAACCACGGTCTCATCAACAATCCAAGTAAATAATTCAACTATTTAATCTGATTTGTTGGATCATACATCGTGGCGATGTGACGATCGAATAAATCACATCAGATGATAACCTTGCAAATCCGACGACAAAAGCAGTTTCTCAGCAGAAGTTTGAGCGACCCATACATAGTTCAGGTGAAGAACACCTGAGTGATTAGCTATAGGCCAAGTGGGAGATTTTTGGACAATTATGACCCATAGCATCACTATTTATACATAACATGGCGTTGTTGTACAAATTAACTATGTGACAAATGAATTTGCTCTTTTATCATTTGTAATTGGATTACCAAGATACATAAATGATAAAAGTCAATATGATTAGTACCAGATTAATAAGATATGAGACAATATTAATCCACGTAAGGTTTAATCATTAAATATCCCTAGTCGTAGTATTATCGAGACTAGACATCGATAATGCAGAATAGACTAGTATTACACTTGTGCGCGTTATGGAAGCGTAACAGCATAGTTCTCATATATTTGGGTATTGGATATGTTGGAAATAATTACCAAGCCCCAAGATCAACAAGAACAAGCAAAATATATAAATACATGAATGAATTAATTGAAGTATGGCGGAATCATACTCACAATACTTGAAAATGGATGCTAAGATGATGCAAAATTCCTCCCTTGTGCAGTGAAGCTCTCGGCCAAGAAGAAAAGAGGGACTCCAAGTCGAGTTTGATCCTTCCAAGCTCAAGGATTAGTTTCCCATATCACCTATGTATGATCCCTTGAAGGTGCTAGCCTTTGTTGTGATTTTGAATGCACAACTTCTTCAAATCTTGCCACAAAAATTGAAGAAATGGAGAGCCCAAAACTGCATGTAGTTTCGGCAATGTGAGAGAGAAGAGAGTGGAATGATTTTTGTTACAAAAAATCAATTTATATTTATGCCATAATATTTATTAAATTAATAATAAACTTATGACACAAATCATGCAATGGCTTAGAGTGTCAAACACTCAAACTCCATGTAAAACCATTGAGTGTATTGTACACTATCACCATGCAATGTATTAACAATTAAATAATGCATAAAATGACATGTGTCATGTGGGCCCCACACAACCCAAATGAAAGTGGGCCCACGCGCACTCACGCGTTCGGGTTCGATATTTCCGAAATACCGAACTTTCGTCGCGACGTTAATTAAATCGAATTTAAATAAATAATTGCGCCTAGCGAAATTATTATTTACATCGCTAACGAATTAATTCTAAATTAACTCGTTTGCCCGAATTAAAATCTAATTTTAATTTCGCGTCGAAATCGAATTTCGATTATCATATCAGGTTAAGATCATATGCACCTACCCTGAAGCGGACTCCCATTAGACACGCAGACATACTACCAATGGGATTCCGCGGGGTCTATCCAGAGCGAAGCTGTTTTCCGTACCATCAGTAAAACACAACCTCCTACCGCACTTGCATAAGTATCATATACTTAAATATATGAGAACTATGCCGTTGTGCCCTCACAACATGCACAAGTGCAGTACTAGTCTATTCCGCATTATCGATGTCCAATCTCGATAATACTACGACTAGGGATATTTAATGATTAAACCTTTATGGATTGATACCGTCTCATATCATCACAATCCGGAACTAATCATAGGGACTCTTACCATTTATATCAAAGTAAATAAATTACAAAACGGTAAAAGGCAATTTCATTACTACATAGTTAATTTTGTACAATAATACAATATCATTTACAAAATAGTGACGCTATGGGTCATAACTGTCTAACAATCTCCCACTTGGCCTATAGCCAGTCACTCAAGCATCTAATACCTGAACTATGTATGTGTCGCTCAAACTTTTCCCGAGGAATTATTTTCGTCAGCGGATCTGCAATGTTGTCCTCTGATGCGATCTTTTCGATCTTCACATCGCCACGATGTATGATCTCTCGAATCAGATGGAATCGTCGAAGAACATGTTTGGATCGTTGATGAGACCTTGGTTCCTTAGCCTGCGCTATGGCCCCGCTATTGTCACAATACAATAAAACGGGCTCAGCTGCTAATGGAACTACTCCTAATCCAACTAGGAATTTTCGGATCCAAACCGCTTCCTTTGCTGCTTCAGCTACTGCAATGTACTCCGCTTCAGTTGTTGAATCGGCAACAGTATCTTGCTTGGAAGATTTCCAGCTCACTGCTCCGTTATTCAAGAAAAATATGTACCCGGTTTGCGACTTGAAGTCATCTCTGTCGGTTTGGAAACTTGCATCGGTATACCCAGATACCTCAAGTTCTCCATCTCCATAGATTAAGAAAACATCCTTAGTTCTCTTAAGATACCTAAGGATACTCTTAACCGCCATCCAGTGATCCTTTCCTGGATCGGCCTGATATCGACTACACATGCTCAAAGCATAGGACACATCAGGTCGTGTACATATCATGGCATACATGATCGATCCAACTGCCGAGGCGAACGGAGTCCGACTCATGTTGTCTCTCTCATCTTGTGTTTTAGGACACATGTCCCTAGATAGATAGACGCCATGTGATGTTGGCAACAGTCCCCTCTTGGACTGATCCATGTTGAATCTCTTCAACACTTTATCAATATATGTACTCTGAGAGAGTCCAAGTAGCCTTCTAGATCTATCCTTGTAGATCTTTATTCCTAGAATAAAAGCTGCTTCTCCCAGATCTTTCATGGAGAATTTCAATGAAAGCCAAGCTTTCACCGACGTTAACATGGGAATGTCATTGCCTATAAGCAATACATCGTCGACATAAAGGACAATAAAAGTCAGTGCACTCCCACTAACCTTCTTATATACACAAGGATCATCTACGTTTTGAATGAAATCATATTCGTTTATGACCTCATCAAAACGTTGGTTCCATGACCTCGATGCTTGCTTCAGTCCATAAATGGACCGATTTAACTTACAAACCTTGTTTGCAAGTCTTGGTGCGATAAAACCGTCAGGTTGTTGCATATAAACATCCTCCAACAGGTTTCCGTTAAGGAAAGCGGTTTTAACGTCCATCTGCCATATTTCGTAATCGTAATATGCAGCTATCGCAAGCATTATCCGAATGGATTTAATCATGGCAACGGGTGAGAAAGTTTCGTCATAATCAACTCCAAGTTGTTGACGATACCCCTTCGCTACGAGCCTAGCTTTGTACGTTTGTACATTGCCATCCATGTCGGTCTTCTTCTTGAAGACCCATTTGCATCCAATAGGCTTTACGCCTTCTGGTGCATCAACTAGTGTCCAAACTTGGTTGGTATACATGGAATCCATTTCGGCCTTCATGGCCTCTTACCATAAAGTGGATTCGATACCTTGTATCGCTTCCTCATACGTAGCCGGTTCAGTATCCTCAATAAGATTAATATCTACATGAGGTGAGATCAGGAATCCATACCTCTCAGGTATTACCCTGACTCTCTCCGACCTACGTAGTCCTTGTGTAACTGAAGATTGTGGTTCAGTCTCATCCTGGATGGACTGTTCATGTTCCGTTCTCGATTCATTGCCAGGAACAGTATCACTACGACTTTCATCGAGTTCTACTTTCCTCCCACTAAACACTGCATTTAGGAATTCCTTCTCAAGGAAAACCGCATGTAGAGCAACAAATACTTTGTTCTCTTGTGGGTAATAGAAGTAATATCGTTTGGTTTCCCTAGGATATCCAACAAATAGGCATTTATCTGATTTGGGTTCAAGTTTGGTACCTTCCAAACGTTTGACGTATGCCCAGCAACCCCAAATCTTCAGGAATGAGAAACCTGGTTTCTTTCCTGTCCATATCTCATACGGAGTCTGTTCAACAGACTTTGACGGAACCCTATTCAAAATGAGAATTGCACTTTCTAATGCAAGTCCCCAGAAGGATATAGGTAGCTCAGTGCGACTCATCATCGACCTTACCATGTCAAGCAAGGTACGGTTTCTCCGTTCAGACACACCATTTAATTGTGGTGTTCCAGGAGGAGTCCATTGTGAAAGAATACCATATTCTTTCAAGTAATCTTGAAACTCATTACTTAAGTATTCGCCACCACGGTCCGACCGTAATGTCTTAATACTCTTGCCTGTTTGTTTTTCAACTTCGTGTCGAAACTCTTTGAATTTCTCAAAAGTTTCCGACTTGTGCATCATTAGATACACATAACCATAACGCGATGCATCATCCGTAAAGGTTACGAAGTATCGATATCCACCTCTAGCCTGGCTAGACATGGGCCCACAAACGTCACTATGAACGAGGGCTAACAGTTCAGTGGCGCGTTCACATTTACCACTAAAAGGTGATTTAGGCATTTTGCCCAATAAACAAGATTTGCAGACGTCATATGAATTTGGATCAAATCCGTCCAAGTACCCACTCTTCGAAAGTGTGGATATGCGAGTCTTGTTGATGTGTCCCAGACGACAATGCCATAAATAAGTTTCTTCCTTTGGATTACTCATTTTGAGCCTTTTGTTTGTTATTTTACGTTTTGGAGATTTATATATATTCAAAATATAAAGACCATTATTTGCATCGGCAGTGCAAATTTCTGCATCATCTTTATATAAATAACACCTGGTGTTTTTAAATACAAAAGTGTACCCATACTGGGTTAACAAAGATACATAAATAATATTCCTAGTTAAACTAGGAACAAAATAACAGTCATTTAGTTTAAGTACATGCCCCGAGGGCAGTGTTGGCAAATTCTAAGGTCCCAAGATCAAACCAAGACATGAAATTATGTGTGAACACATCAACGGAGGTAGCGGAATACTCACATTGATCGGTTATGTCGATTTGGAGATGATTCAAGCCAAAAACGTACTGCTTTGGTAAGCTTACTGCAACCAGTCCATGCTCACTGCAAAACAGAAATTTGAGTGAAGAAATTGAGCTCCTAGCTTCGTTGGATGGATCCCGGCTCATGGTTGAACCTCCCTACCACCTTCGCAAGACTTGTAAGTGTGCTAGCACTTGATTTCTCACCATGAGAACCACTCTTGGCTTCCCTTTGTTCACGCCAAAGTTGATTCCAAACCAGTCCATTTTTTGTCTTTGGGCGTGAGAGAAGAGAGGATTTGAGAGAGATAGAATTGTGTGTTGTATTAAAATTGATTTACCAAAAATCAATTTATATTTATGCCATAATTTTCATTAAATTAATAATAAAATTATGACACATAACATGCAATGGCTTAGAGTGTCAAACACTCAAACTCCATGCAATGACATTGAGTGCAATGTACACAATCTTCATGCAAAGCTTTAGAATGACATGTGTCATGTGGGCCCCACACGTTTCCAAATGAAAGTGGGCCCACGTGCACTCACGCGTTCGGGTTCGATATTTCCGAAATACCGAGCTTACGTCGCGACGTTAATTAAATCGAATTTAAATAAATAATTGCGCCTAGCGAAATTATTATTTACGTCGCTAACGAATTAATTCTAAATTAACTCGTTTGCCCGAATTAAAATCTAATTTTAATTCCGCGTCGAAATCTAATTTCGTCTAATATATCGAATATATTAATACATCGATTAATTCCGAATTAATCGTTCTCTCTCTTTAGACGACATTTTATCCCGGATAAAATATCTCCGTTATTAATCCTAGATTAATTTTCTCTCTCTTCTTATAATCCCAGATTATTTTAAGAGTGCGAGTTGTGCGTCATCGGTGGATTATCGGGAAGCGACCCATGAGATCCCCGGATAATCTGGCAGTAAATACGGTCGTCGGAGTATCCGAATCACGTACGTACCAAGTACTACATTCTACCGATTTACGAGACAAGGTCGACTCCTAGCAAAGCACCAAGTCTACCTAATTCTCCGGACATATCCATTAAAGAATATTAAGATCTGTATCAAGCGTAGTATACTAATGTATTGTGTATATCGGCCCAGTATCGGATAATCACGTGCTAGGGCTGGGGCTGGATAAGTGTCTGCCCCGTCCGAAACACATATCGGATGTCTGGTAACTAGTCTCTATAATCGGATATTCATGACCTGGTCATAATATCACGATTGGATGCGCATCACTTTAAGAGCACTAATACCGTATCCTGCGTGACATCATCTCCACTATGACTGGAGTGATACTTCCGTCTTGACATCACATCCAATACACTACGATTCTCAATATACCCGGCATTGGCGTACACAGAACCGGTTAGAGTCCTGGACGACCTCAACTAAAGTATATCGATTGTCGCAAGCATTAGCGATGTAAGTCTCAGGTTAAGACTATACACACCTACCTTGATTTCGGCCTCCCATAGACACATATTCATAATACCAATGGGATTCCGAGGGGTCTATCCAGAGCGAAGCTGTTTCCCGTACCATCGGTGAAACACGACCTCCTATCACACTTGCATAAGTATCCAACACTTATATATATGAGAACTATGCCGTTGTGCCCTCACAACACACACAAGTGCAATACTAGCCTATTCCGCATTATCGATGTCCTAGTCTCGATAATACTACGGCTAGGGATATTTAATGATTAAACCTTCGGGGACTGATACTGTCTCATATCATTCTCAGTCCAGGTACTAATCATAGGGACCTCTCTTCATTTATATATATCTATGGTGATCTAATCACAAATGATGAGAGTGCAATTTCCTTGTCACATAGTTAATTTGCTACAACAACACAATGATCTGTGCAAATAGTGACGCTATGGGTCATTTTGTCCAACAATCTCCCACTTGGCACATAGCCAGTCACTCGAGTGTCTAACACCCGAACTATGTACGGTTCGCTCAAATTGCTGAGGAAAGGTTTTCGTCAGCGGATTTGTATGATTATCGTCTGACGCGATTTACACGATCATCACATCGCCACGATGTATGATCCGAACGAATCAGATGAATATAGAAGTATATATCTGGATCGTCAATGAGACCTTTAATTCTTTAGCCTTGTGCTGACGCCTAGCTCAGCTGCTAACAGAACTATATCTAATCTAATTAGATTTATTTTCGATCCAAATGGCTTCTATTGCTGCCTCAGCTGCAGCAATAATCCGCAATTGTTGTTTATTCGGCAACAGTTATCTTGCTCGGAAGATTTCTAGCTCACTGTCCCGTTATTCAAACTTTATAGCACCGCAATATTTAATCGTTTGGAAACTTGCTGCAGTGATCCCAGTCACTTCAAGTTTTCCTTCTCCATAGTTAAAGATAGCATCTTTAGTTCTCAGAGATACTAACAGATGTTCTTAACTTCAATCCAGTGACTATCACTTGGATTGACCCGATTGTGACTCCATATGCTCGAAGCGTATGAGACACCAATACAAGTACATTTTAAATGTACAATTTCCCAGAGAGTGTGTAACAAACTCCAAATCTATCCCAGTAGATCTTATTCCCTGAATAAAGGTTGTTACTCCCCAGAATTCTACGGAGAATTTCTATTGAAAGAATATCTATGAAAGCCAAGCTTTCACCAATTGTTTTATGGGAATTTCACTGTCAGTGCGCTCTCCCACTAACCTCCTTATATACACAAGAATCATTTTGTTTTGAGTTAAATCATAAACCATTATGATTATTTCAAAACGTCAGTTCCAAGACCTTATGCTTGCTTTGATCCAAACATGGATCGAATAATCCGCAAACCTTGTTTGTCGGTTATACAAAATCGTCAGAATGTTATAAACATTCTCCAAAAGGTTTCCTTTTCAGGAAAGCGATTTTGATTTGTAACTGACATATTTCATAAATGAAATATACAGTTATCTACAAGCATCTTCAAAATGGATTTACCATGGCAACAGGTAAAAGGTTGAACCGTTATTAACACAATGTTGATAACGATACCTTTCCGTCAAAAGCCTAGCTTTGTACGTTGGTATGTTGCCTTCCATGTATGTCTTCCTTGAAGACGTTTACGTACCAATAGGCACAATGCCTTGTGGTACAACAACTAGTATCCATAATAGTCGCTATACATGGAATCCATTTCGGACTCATGGCACTTTGCCATAATAGGGAGTCGATACCTCGTATCACTTCCTCAAAACGTAGTCGGTGGGATATACCTTCATAAGATTGACATCTTTAGATCAGAAACCCATACCCTAGGTTGTTTTCTGACTCTATCCGATTCCCCGATTTCTTGTGTATTTGAAGATTAATGGTACAGATTCATCATAGATGAATGTTTGTGTTCCATTAAGGACTTCGTGCTTTGAATAGTATTACTCCGATTTCATCGAGTATAACTATCCTCCCACTGACCACTGCATATCGGTATTCCTCTCAGGAAAACCGCATGGTGAGCAACAATCACATTGTTCTCATGTGAGATTTATAAGTACTATACTTATGGTTTCCCTTAGGATAACCTATATTGGCACTATCCAATTTGGGTTCTTAGTTTGGTATCAACCAAACGTTATGCCTGGCATACCCAAATTATCAAGAATGAGAAACCCCGTTTCTTTCCTGTTCATATCCTATATGATATCTGTCAAACAGATTTATATGGAACCTTATCCAAATAAGTTTTGCACTGTTAATACATATCCTGTTGAAGGAAACAGTAGCTCAGAGCGACTCGCGAAAAAACTAATCATGTCCAACAAAACTTGTTTTTTAGTTTGGCACACCGTCAATTGACGTGTCTCGGGAGGAGTCCTCATATGAAAGAATACCGTACTCTTTCATGTACGTATGAAACTTACTGCTTAAGTATTTACCAATACGGTCTTACCGCAGCGGCATAATACTACAGCCGATCTGTTTGCATACTTCGTGTCGAAACTCAAAGTTTCGTATTTGTGTTCTTCAAAAGAAACACATAACCATAACGTGATGCCACATCCGTTAAGGTCACGAAATATGCATGTTCACATTTAGCCTAGCTAGATATGGGCCCACTTACTTCACCATGAATAGGGCTAACAGATCGGTGGCCCTTTTACTATTACCAAGTAAATAGTATTTTAGGTTTTTAACCTAATAAACTAGATTCGTAGACCTTATTGAATAGTCAAATCAGTCCTAGTACCCACTCTTCAAAAGTGTGGATATACGAGTTTCGTTTAATTGTGTCCCAGACAACAATGCCACAAATAAGTCTCTATTGATCAAATCAATTTGAGCTATTTATTTGTCATTTATATGTTTGAGATTTTATTTATATTCAAAATATAAATTATGTTATTTACATCTAATGTATTTATCTCAGTATCATCTTTATATAATGAAACACTTTAGTGTTCTAGAATATAAAGGTTTTATCCGCATCGGATTAAACACTGATATAGAGATAATGTCTCTAGTCAAACTAGTTACATTATAACATTTCCTAATTTAAGTACACACCCGAAGGGTAGTTCCTAAACTTAGGTATCTACGGTCGAAACAGCGACTTTCGTCCCGTTTCCAATTCGCAGAAAAATCTCGGCTTGAAGCCAGTATCCAGCTCACAGCGGATTCTGAACGTCAATACATATATTTTATGTACCACACTAAGTATTTTAAAATCCAATTTTAATACTAGTAGTGAACATAACTTTGACAAATATTTTAAAGTTAGAGCCTCGCCCTTTCTTTAATTCCTTCGTGTCTTCCATATCCAAATGGTAGTCACTTTGGGATATGTAATTATCCTTTTCAATATTTCACAAACCTTTGGCCAAGCCTTGGGTTTCGGAATATCGAAACGATGTGCACCTTGTGCTACATGCCCAATTGCAAACTTTGACTTTTCTCTACTAGAATAGTCAATTAATTCTCCAAGAATTATTAATTGCAATTTTAATACTTTTAAATCTAAAGATAGATTTATTATAAGTATATCAATTAAGCACTAAAGTCATCATCACATAATCTTCCAAAGACTTTATGCTCTACTATTTGCTTAATTATGGGCTTAGTAATAATAAGTTATTTTATCAAATAAATTAACCTATTATTAATTCCCAATGAAAATTAAATCATTTAAAACATTTAATCCAAGGATTATATATTTTAAATATTCAACCTTTCAATTCTTTCTTGATTTCAATAGTCCAACTATTTAATCAAATTATTAAGGTACTATTTATTATAATGATTACAATAATCCAATTATTTAATCAACTATAATTTTAATATTGATTACTATAATCCAATTATAAAATCAACTATCATTTTAATTCAATTATATTGATTACTATAATCCAATTATAAAATCAACTATATATTGAATGAGTTTGTATATAGTCTACTATATGTATATTTTTAAAACAACATAAAATATTAGTCCAACTAATATTTTGATTAATATGACGAGTAAAATATAGATGAGCGCGTTTAGCGAGTATTCGAATGAATGTTGCAAATTCAATACTTGCCTCCACTATTTTTCGTCGAGCCTCTAACCCTCTGTCGAGTACTCGGGAAAACCGTGTTTCCTAGTGGGCTAGGATCCCGTTAATATCACACAATCTTGACTTTGGCCAACAAATTGTATGATAATTAACTAAGTAGATCTCGAAGATCAATTGGATCTAATCCAACTCCTAGATCCAGTAGGTGGACATCCAAGTCCTAAACATATATCTTATATATGCCTATATATCCAATATATACCCTAACCTTTTTCCTCTGAATCAACTAGGCCTTGGCTTTGGCACAACAAACCTAATGATCCCAGTCAAGCGCGGACCCATTGACATGGAAGCTTCGTAATCAATGTCAATGGACAAGAAGTGGTCTTGACTTTGGCCAACAAACCACAACTTGGACACGACACCGATATGGAACAAAGCCTCGTGATTAAAACACATCTTTGATGGACAAGGGCTTGACTTTGGCCAACAACCCCTGCCAATCTCGGATCTTGAGTAAGAATCACTCAATGGAAGGAAAAACGCATGATATTTAATGAGGGTTTGCGCGTGCAAATTGGCTACCAATTTAATTATCTTTGTTAAGGTCTCATCATCATACACCCTTAATATGCATTCTAAATACATAATAAAGCGAGTATGAAATAAAATAATAATGATATGCGGATGGATACTTAACACATTGATCCTAGATCAAATCTCTCCCTTTCTCACTCAAGCTAGCACTTGTACTACTTCTACCCGTTACACTACACTTCTAAAGAAACCTCATATATATAGAGGGGAATAGGTGAGAAGAGAATACAAAGAGAATAGAGGTGATAAGGCTGGACACGCAGGTCCAATTTAATAAATCGAATTTATTACAACAATTCTAAAATTGCCCACCCGACTAATATCCATCCGATATACATTATTCATTCAACACAACCATGTATTCACACACATTTATATTCAAACAAGACATGCTTTTACAACCAATCTAATCCAATTAATTAGTCTTTATTTAAAGTGATCATCCAATGTTCAAACAACGGTTTGATTTTGCACGAGTCCAACTCGATTGAGAATAAGTACATAAGGTACGAATTCACGAATTATATCGAACTACTTATTAAATCTAATTTAATTCGTATTCAATACTATTCAATTATTTAATTCCAAATAAATGTTACACTTTTAATATGCTTTAAAGACTTAGATTCTAAATCTAATCCTATTGGGTCTCAAAGCCCAACTAACATCCAATTTTGAATTTAATTCAAGTCAAATGGGCTTAGAATTGATTTATTAAGGCTTGGGCTTTGGTCAATGTGGGTCAAACCCAATTACCAAGCCCAATAAGGATCACCCTTAAGTGCCATAAAACCAATTTTAAGCCCATAAGGCCCAAGTAAATTTATTAAAGCCCATTAATCAAATTTTAATATTCCAAACATTAAAGTCCAATTGATTAAAGTGTAATACCAAGATTAATATATTAAACCAAATATTTCAAAAATACCCATTTAATTTATTAATCATCAATTTTAAAATAAATGTCCAACATTAATTTTAACAAAAATCAACTCCTTTACATGTCTTATGTATTCGGCCAAGGTGAGTTTTTTGTGTCGATTTGTTTTTCAATCCGATTGAATTACTAATCTACGTCCCGTACACGTTCTAAGTCATCCAATGATCTTAAACACAAAAACAAAAAAAAATCCAATCCACTCCAAGTAGCAACACATTCGGCCAAGGCATGAATTTGGGGAAAAAATCATCCAATGCATTTTCCATAAAATTGATTCCATATAACATCATGTTATATACATGCAAGCATACTTATTAATCAAATTTCACAAGAACATGCTTATATCAATTTCTTCATACCATTCGGCCAAGGACAAGATTTTGGGGAAAAATCATCCAATGCATTTTTCATAAAATTGATTTCATGTAACATCATTCTATATACATGTAAGCATTCTTATTAATCAAATTTCACAAGAACATGCTTATATCAATTTCTCACACCCATTCGGCCAAGGTCAAAATTTTGGGGAAAAATCATCCAATGCATTTTTCATAAAATTGATTTCATGTAACATCATTTTACATACATGCAAGCATACACATTCATCAAATTTCACAAGAACATGCTTCAACCAATTTTGTCAAATTTTAACCTAAAATATTTCATGCTTGCAACATTAGCTCTTGATGCCATTGTTGGCAAATTCTAAGGTCCCAAGATCAAACCAAGACATGAAATTATGTGTGAACACATCAACGGAGGTAGCGGAATACTCACATTGATCGGTTATGTCGATTTGGAGATGATTCAAGCCAAAAACGTACTGCTTTGGTAAGCTTACTGCAACCAGTCCATGCTCACTGCAAAACAGAAATTTGAGTGAAGAAATTGAGCTCCTAGCTTCGTTGGATGGATCCGGCTCATGGTTGAACCTCCCTACCACCTTCGCAAGACTTGTAAGTGTGCTAGCACTTGATTTTCACCATGAGAAACCACTCTTGGCTTCCCTTTGTTCACGCCAAAGTTGATTCCAAACCAGTCCATTTTTCTGTCTTTGGGCGTGAGAGAAGAGAGGATTTGAGAGAGATAGAATTGTGTGTTGTATTAAAATTGATTTACCAAAAATCAATTTATATTTATGCCATAATTTTCATTAAATTAATAATAAAATTATGACACATAACATGCAATGGCTTAGAGTGTCAAACACTCAAACTCCATGCAATGACATTGAGTGCAATGTACACATCTTCATGCAAGCTTTAGAATGACATGTGTCATGTGGGCCCCACACGTTTCCAAATGAAAGTGGGCCCACGTGCACTCACGCGTTCGGGTTCGATATTTCCGAAATACCGAGCTTACGTCGCGACGTTAATTAAATCGAATTTAAATAAATATTGCGCCTAGCGAAATTATTATTTACGTCGCTAACGAATTAATTCTAAATTAACTCGTTTGCCCGAATTAAAATCTAATTTTAATTCCGCGTCGAAATCTAATTTCGTCTAATATATCGAATATATTAATACATCGAATAATTCCGAATTAATCGTTCTCTCTCTTTAGACGACATTTTATCCCGGATAAAATATCTCCGTTATTAATCCTAGATTAATTTTCTCTCTCTTCTATTATAATCCCAGATATTTAAGAGTGCGAGTTGTGCGTCATCGGTGGATTATCGGGAAGCGACCCATGAGATCCCCGGATAATCTGGCAGTAAATACGGTCGTCGGAGGAATCCGAATCACGTACGTACCAAGTACTACATTCTACCGATTTACGAGACAAGGTCGACTCCTAGCAAAGCACCAAGTCTACCTAATTCTCCGGACATATCCATTAAAGAATATTAAGATCTGTATCAAGCGTAGTATACTAATGTATGTGTATATCGGCCCAGTATCGGATAATCACGTGCTAGGGCTGGGGCTGGATAAGTGTCTGCCCCGTCCGAAACACATATCGGATGTCTGGTAACTAGTCTCTATAATCGGATATTCATGACCTGGTCATAATATCACGATTGGATGCGCATCACTTTAAGAGCACTAATACCGTATCCTGCGTGACATCATCTCCACTATGACTGGAGTGATACTTCCGTCTTGACATCACATCCAATACACTACGATTCTCAATATACCCGGCATTGGCGTACACAGAACCGGTTAGAGTCCTGGACGACCTCAACTAAAGTATATCGATTGTCGCAAGCATTAGCGATGTAAGTCTCAGGTTAAGACTATACACACCTACCTTGATTTCGGCCTCCCATAGACACATATTCATAATACCAATGGGATTCCGAGGGGTCTATCCAGAGCGAAGCTGTTTCCCGTACCATCGGTGAAACACGACCTCCTATCCACTTGCATAAGTATCCAACACTTATATATATGAGAACTATGCCGTTGTGCCCTCACAACACACACAAGTGCAATACTAGCCTATTCCGCATTATCGATGTCCTAGTCTCGATAATACTACGGCTAGGGATATTTAATGATTAAACCTTCGGGGACTGATACTGTCTCATATCATTCTCAGTCCAGGTACTAATCATAGGGACCTCTCTTCATTTATATATATCTATGGTGATCTAATCACAAATGATGAGAGTGCAATTTCCTTGTCACATAGTTAATTTGCTACAACAACACAATGATCTGTGCAAATAGTGACGCTATGGGTCATTTTGTCCAACAGGCAGTTCCAAAACAAAAGTGCCTACGGCCAAAACAGCAACAGAAGTTCCATTTCCAACTCGTAGATCTACCTCCCCCGAAGCCAGTCTCCTGCTATCATGCAGATCCTGCACATCAGTACAAATATGAGAACCACAGCCAGAATCAAAAATCCAATTTTTATTAAGACTAGAAGTAGTCATATTTATCTCAATAACAAACATACCTGAGGCCGGTGCCTTGCCCGCCTGTATGTCCTCCTTGTGTCCCTTGTTCATGCGGCAGTCACGCTTCCAGTGACCTTTCTTGCCGCATTTCAGGCAAACATCTTGAGACTTGTCCCTTGGCTTCCCAGAAGCCTTTGTTGACTTGGCCTTGCCTTTGTTTCTATGCTTTTTCTTCTTAACACCCCCAGTTGCCTTGAGCCCAGCTTTCGGCGTTTGAGATGTTGATGCAAAGTGCGCCTCGCGCTTGTTGCCTTTCAGAAGCTCTTTCTCTGACTCCTTGAGAATCGATAATAACTCTCCAAGAGTATCATCCGAATTCATCAATTTGTAGTTGATGACAATCTGTTTCCAAGTATCGGGTATTGACTGTAGAAGTACATCTATAGACAGCTCAGCCTCCAAGACTATACCCATATTAGCCAATTCATCAATATCGGCTATCATTTGAGTCCCATGGACCTCAACAGAACTACCATCAGTCATACGGGAGCGAAAGATTTTCTTCACTAACTCGTACCTCGCCATCCGCTTATTAGTGCGGTGAAGATCTTGCAATCTTGCCATCATATTATAAGGATCCAAGTCCATATTCTGGCGGCGAAAGTGTTGAGTCATTGAAGCAAGCATGATCGACTGAGCCGTGTCACAATCATCACTGTGAGTTTTCCATAACTCCAGCTCAAGTGGCTCAGTGGGCTTAGGCCCGAGAGGTTTTTGTATCGTATACAGTATCCTCTCCGCCCCAAGGACTATCCTTAGGTTCATTTCCCAGTCGGCGAAGTTGGTGCCCTTGAACACATTATCACCCATGATTATGTCACGGACATTTCCTTTGTTTGCCATCTTAACTACGATAATCTAATTATCTAGTTAACGATATGTGGGTACAGTCAAACTGTTACATAAAAAAATAACATTGTATTAGTCCAACTAATGTGTAAATATTGACGAAATAAGTTGTGTAAGCGCGTAAAGCTAAGTATCTGAACGATAATTGCAAATTCAATACTAGCCTCCCACTATTTTCTGCAAGTCTCTAACCCTCTGTAGTACTCGGGAAATCCAATTTCCTAGTGGGCTAGGATCCCGTTAAATAACACACAACCTTGACTTTGGCCAACAAATTGTATGATATTTAACTAGGTAGATCTCGAAGATCAATTGGATCCCATCCAATTCCTAGATCCGGTAGGTGGACATCTAAGTCCGAAACATATACATATGTCAATGCATCCAATACATTTTCCTAACCATTTCCTCTGAATCAACTAAGCCTTGGCTTTGGCACAACAAACCTAATGATTCCAGTTAAGCGGGACCCATTGACGAGGAAAGTTTCGTAATCAATGTCGATGGACAGAAGTGATCTTGACTTTGGCCAACAAATCACAACTTGGACAGGACACCGATGTGGAACAAAACTCTCATGATTCAAACACATCCTCAATTGACAAAGGTCTTGACTTTGGCCAACAAACCAATGCCAATTTCGGATCTTGAGAAAGAATCATTCAACGGAAGGAAAATCGCTTAATATTGTTTGAGGGATTTTTCGCGTAATTGGCAACCAATTAATTTATCTTTGTTAGGTCTCATCATCATACACCCTTAAGCATGCTTCTAAAACATCATAAAGCGCGTAAAGTAAAGTAATAGCGATATATGATGGATATGAACAACAACTTGTTCCTAGAACAAATCACTCCCTTTCCTCTCCCCGCTAGCACTATTCTACTCTTACCCAATTACATAATACAATAAGAGAAACCTCATTTACATTGAGGGGAATTAGGTGAGAAGAGAATACAAAGAGACAATAAGAGAAAGGCTGGACACGCAGGTCCAATTTATAAATTCTAAATTTACAATAATTTCTAAAATTACCCTTCCCTTCTAATATCCATCCGATATACACTATTCATACATCACATCCACATTCATTCATTCAAGGCATGTTATACAACCAATCAAATCCAATTAATTAGTCTTTAATTAGGTGACAATACAATGTTCAAACAATTGTTTGCATTTGCGCGAGTCCAACTCAATTTGAGAATAAATACTTATAGTATGAATTCACGAATTATATCGAACTACTCGTTAAATCCAATTTAAGTCGTATTCAATACTAATCCTATTATTTAATTCTAAATTAAATATTTACACTTTTATTGTGCTTTTATAACTTAGATTCCAAATCTAATACAATCGGGTCTCAAAGCCCAACTAACATCTAATGTCCGTTTAATTAAAGTCCGATGGGCTTTCAATTGATTTCTTTAGGCTTGGGTTTTGGTCAATGTATGGGTCAAACCCAATTACCAAGCCCAATAAGGAATCACCCTCATATGCCATAAAATCAATATCAAGCCCATAAGGCCCAATTAAACATAAAAGCCCATTTATTACATTTGGGCTTAAATGGTGTGATTTAGGCCCATTTTGGATCCTATCCAAATGGTCCAAATCTACTTGGCCCAACCAAGCCCATTATGTCCAAATATAATAGTTTTAGGCCCAATTCAAAATAAGCCCAACTAACCAAATTTTAAAATTCCAAATTTTAAACTTAATTAATTAAAGTGTATTATCATGATTAATCCTTTAAATCAATATTCCCAAAATATCAAATTAATCCATTAATCATATTTTTATCTTAAATATATGTCCAACATTATTTAATCAAAAAATCAAGTCCCTAATCCTCCATCAAGCATTCGGCCAAGGTGATTAAAATGGTTCCGATTTCGTTTTCAATCCAATCGAGTTACAAATCATCATTCCATATTGTTTCAAGTCATCTAATGTCTTAAAATTAAAAAATCATCTAGTCCATATGCTTGCATGTATTCGGCCAAGCCTCATTTGGGTTGGAAAAATTAATCCAATTTATTTTCCATGAAATTGATGATGTATAATCTAATAACATACATCTAAGCATATTTAATCAAGCAAACTCATCAAATCATGCTTCATACAATTTTCCCCAAATAACATCCTAATATATTTGCATGCTCTTTAAGCTCAATGATACCATTGTTGGAAATAATAACCAAGCCCCAAGATCAACAAGAACAAGCAAAATATATAAATACATGAATGAATTAATTGAAGTATGGCGGAATCATACTCACAATACTTGAAAATGGATGCTAAGATGATGCGAAAATTCCTCCTTGTGCAGTGAAGCTCTCGGCCAAGAAGAAAGAGGGACTCCAAGTCGAGTTTGATCCTTCCAAGCTCAAGGATTAGTTTCCCATATCACCTATGTATGATCCCTTGAAGGTGCTAGCCTTTGTTGTGATTTTGAATGCACAACTTCTTCAAATCTTGCCACAAAAATTGAAGAAATGGAGAGCCCAAAACTGCATGTAGTTTCGGCAATGTGAGAGAGAGAGAGTGAATGATTTTTGTTACAAAAAATCAATTTATATTTATGCCATAATATTTATTAAATTAATAATAAACTTATGACACAAATCATGCAATGGCTTAGAGTGTCAAACACTCAATTCCATGCAAAACCATTGAGTGTATTGTACACTATCACCATGCAATGTATTAACAATTAAATAATGCATAAAATGACATGTGTCATGTGGGCCCCACACGTTTCCAAATGAAAGTGGGCCCACGCGCACTCACGCGTTCGGGTTCGATATTTCCGAAATACCGAACTTTCGTCGCGACGTTAATTAAATCGAATTTAAATAAATAATTGCGCCTAGCGAAATTATTATTTACATCGCTAACGAATTAATTCTAAATTAACTCGTTTACCCGAATTAAAATCTAATTTTAATTTCGCGTCGAAATCGAATTTCGATTATCATATCGAATATAATAATTTTACGATTAATTCCAAATTAATCGTTCTCTCTCTATGTATAGTACTTTATCCAAGATAAAGTCTCTCCGTAATTAATCCAAGATTAATCGAGTTTGAATCATACGTCATTGGTGAATCTTCGGGAAGCGACCCAAGAGATCTCTGGATATGTTGGCAGTAAATACGGTCGTCAGACATTATCCGAACACTTACGTACCAAGTACTACGTTTTTACCGATTTACAAGACAAGGTTAGCCTCTAGCAAAACGCCATGCCTACCCAATTCTCCAGAAATATTCTTATTGGAATATAAGATCTATAACAGGCGTAGTATACCGTAGTATAGTGTATATCGAACCAGTATCGGATGATCACATGTAAGGCCTGGGGCTGGAGATGTGTCTGCCCCGTACGATACACATATCGGACATCAAGCAACCAGTCTCTTTGAATCGGATAATCCTGACCTAGTCATATTATCCCGATGGTTGCAACCATTATAGAGTACTAGTTCTGTATCCCTCGCGATCATCATCTCCATATGTCTGAAGTGATACTTTCATCTTGACATCACACCCAATACACTACGATTCTCGATAAATCCAGAAGAGGTGTACACAGAACCCGTTAAAGCCCTGGACCACCAAAACTAAAGTTTACTGATTGTCGTAAGTACTAGCGATGCAAGTCTCAAGTTAAGATCATATGCACCTACCCTGAAGCGGACTCCCATAGACACGCAGACATACTACCAATGGGATTCCGCGGGGTCTATCCAGAGCGAAGCTGTTTTCCGTACCATCGGTAAAACACAACCTCCTACCGCACTTGCATAAGTATCATATACTTAAATATATGAGAACTATGTCGTTGTGCCCTCACAACATGCACAAGTGCAGTACTAGTCTATTCCGCATTATCGATGTCCAATCTCGATAATACTACGACTAGGGATATTTAATGATTAAACCTTTATGGATTGATAACGTCTCATATCATCACAATCCGGAACTAATCATAGGGACTCTTACCATTTATATCAAAGTAAATAAATTACAAAACGGTAAAAGGCAATTTCATTACTACATAGTTAATTTTGTACAATAATACAATATCATTTACAAAATAGTGACGCTATGGGTCATAACTGTCTAACAGGATACTCATGCAAGTGTAATAGGAGGTACTGTTTACCGATGGTACGGAAACAGCTTCGCTCTAGATAGACCCCTCCGAATCCCATTGGTAGTATGACTATGTGTCAATGAAAATCTGAATCAGGGTAGGTGTATTTGGTCTTAACCTGAGACTTGCCTCGCTAATACTTGCGACAATCAGTATACTTTGGTTTTGGTTGTTCGGGTCTTTAACAGGTTCTGTGTATGCCTCTTCTGGGTATACTAAGAATCGTAGTGTATTGGGTGTGATGTCAAGATGGAAGTATCAGTCCAGTCATATGGAAATGATGATCACGCAGGATACGGAACTAGTAATCTTAAGTACTGCAGTCATCAGGATAATATGACTAGGTCATGATTATCCGATTATAGAGACTAGCTACCAGAGATCCGATATATGCTTCGTACGAGGCAGACACAATTCCAGCCCTAGGCCTAGCATGTGATATCGATACTGGATCGCAATATGCAATACTACGTATACTACACCTGAAAAAGATTATATATTCCTTAAAGAATATTTCTGGAGATTTGGGTAGGCACAGTGCTTTACTAGAAGCCAACCATGTCTCGTAAATCGGTAAGAACGTGGTATCGGGTACGCATGTATTCATATAGTCCGACGATCAGATATACTGCCAACATATCCAGGGATTTCATGGGTCGCTTCTCGAAGATTCACCGATGACGTATGACTCGAACATAATTAATCTATGATTAATTAGAAGAGAGAGAAAATTAATATATGATTAATTACAGCGAGATTTTATCTGGGATAAAATTTTATTAAAAGAGAGAGAACGATTAATATAGAATTAATCACTAAAATCATATATTCGATATATTATATGAAATTAGATTTCATAACGGAATTAAAATTAGATTTTAATTCGGGCGAACGAATTAATTTAGAATTAATTCGCGAGCTACTTTAATAGTAATTTTACTAGGCATAATTATTTAATTAAATTTGATTTAATTAAGTCGCAACGGAAAATTCCTTAATTCGGAATTAACGAACCCGAGCCAGAAATGTGTTTGCGGGCCCACTCGGATTTTGAATTAAAGTGGGGCCCACACAAGTCACATCACCTAGTAAACTTTATCTAACTTTTTGGTTGATGTAAGTTGTTGGAGATGGCTTGTTTCTTACACAAGCTTGACTTGTGAAAGACCTTTACCAACTTTGGAAGTTTTGTAATTGATTTATTGATTTTGAAAAATCAACAAAAAAAATACACTACTCTCATCATTCTCTCCTTGGTCGAATGCTTGGCTTCTTTTTCTTTAAAATAGGCGTGAAGCTTAGCTTCATTTCTTCTTGATTTTGCTACAAAAATCTCAAGTGCTAGCACACAAAGAATCATACTTAGGTGATAGGGAAACATCCTTGAGTTTGGAATTCAAAAAGATCAAGCTTGGAAGCTTAACATACAATTCAAAGAAAGCTTGGAGCATTTCAAAAGAGCAAAAGTTATAAACTCTCCACATTCTACTTAGCCGATCAAAGTGAGTACATTTCCGCTATATTTTTTTCCGTATTCACATTATTTCAAGCTTGAAATGATCTTGGTTTGACCTTAGAAACCCAACATCGAGAACTTTCAATATGTTTCTGATGAAGCGCGGATAGAATAAACAGGTTAGTGACTAAACAAGTAAACTTCTTATCCAAGTAAGTACTTGTTTTCTTTCTTTCTAAATTACCAAATAAGTAAATTCTCCTATGTTTTTTACCATTCTCCATATACACAATTAACAAGGTATTAATCAATCTATTGTGCCCACAATATTCAAAAGTTGAAAAGAGAGTAGTAATTTTGTCCTAAAGTTTTGTTAGAGTTAACACCTTTTTGGAAATGAATGTTTAATTACAAAAATAAGCAAATTATTTTTTTGCTTGTCGAGCTTTATCGTTTGACGTGAACGATCACTGCTTACTGAAGAAGATGTCTGGTTACTGAGTAAAACCTTTATTAAACTAGCTAAGCTCTACCGTTTGACGCGAACAAACACTGCTTACTGAGGCAAGACGTCCGGTCACTAAGTAGAAACTTTTTATTAACTAACTAACTCAAGCTATACTGTTTGACGCGAATAGTCACTGCAGCAAGACGCCCGGTTACTAAGTAGAAGCTTGGTCAGTTTTTTTTTTTTAAATAAAAACACCTTTCACTGCCTTTGGGTGCTTCCTCCAATGAACCATAGAACTGAATATTACAAAATTTTCACTTACACCAATGTTCATATGTTACCGTGTGTTTTGATAATACATGTCAAATAACATATAAAGGTCAAATTTAATCAATATTATGGAGAATTAACAAATTTAAATAATTCAAAATGAAATAAATAAAAAATTAACTTTTTACGAATGAGTCTGAGATACGTCTCAGGAATGGAAGCTCCTTACTTAGGTATCTTAAAACAACAATTCTGATTGGTTAGTCAAAATTTTTAGAAAAAGTAAAAAAAATTAAAATTAAAATTTTACAAAAACACAAAAAAAAAACAAACAAACAAACACATGCAAGTCAATATTCCCTCCCCCAAACCTAATCGAGACATTGTCCCCAATGTCTGAAAAAGAAGAAGAAGAATAGTTTAAACGGTATTACCTGGTTAGCGCGGATTTGACAAGTGCGGCTATAACTAAAAGTTACCGATTAAGATCTATGACCAATTTGAGCTTTTTACCACGTTCACTACCAGACCAGTTCAACTTGGAAGCAATGGGGTCGACTTTTGGTTCAAAGGCTAAGAGTTGATCGAGTAATTCTTCTGCCTTTCTTGAAGTCAGAAATATATCATTCACCGGTTTCGAGAGAAACCCATGTTTGTTGGAATTTGTAAGAAATACACAGAGAAAATCGAAAAAGTCATCTACATTAAGCAGGCCGATGGGTTTTTGATGGATGTTCAAATTCGCCAATGATGCTACTGTGAATATCTCCTCTAATGTGCCAACTCCACCTAGTAAAGCAATAAACACATCAGCTTTATTGATCATTTAAAAAATTCATTCAGACATACCTTGGACGAAGCGTTCATCGCCATTTGTTTCCCCAATGAGGTTCGCATCTGTCAATGGTTTTGGAATGATTCCCTGAACCTGACCACCATTTTCTTACACGGTTTTTGAAACGTATCCCATTAATCCCAAATTACAACCACCATATTGTTGGAAAATACTAAGCATCCCAAGATCATTTTAAGCATTGAAAATAAGTGCGAATACAACGAGGGAGTTGCGGAATACTCACATCCAGCGGTTGAGCGACGTGAGAGGCAACAAAACTCAAACTTTCTACCTTCTTTACTGCTCTCGACAGTGGCAGTTCACAGCTCATTGTGTTCGGCCTTCATCTTCAAGAATCCAAACTCCAAGCTTCGTCAAATGATTCCCGGCTCATGGGTGGACTTCCCTATCACCTTCGCATGATCCCGGAGTGTGCTAGCACTCTTGATTTTGCAACAAAATCACACTTGCTTCCCTTCTTGCTCACGGTTTATCAGAAAAAATAGAACATGTTAAAGCCCTGGACGACCACAACCAAAGTATATTGATTGTCGCAAGTATTAGCGGTGCAAGTCTCAGGTTAAGACCAAATACATCTACCCTAATTTCGGACTCCATAGACACATAGTCATACTACCAATGGAATTCCGAGGGGGTCAATCCAGAGCGAAGCTGTTTCCCGTACCATCGGTAAAACGCAACCTCCTATTACACTTGCATGAGTATCCTATACCCAAATATATGAGAACTATGCCGTTGTGCCCTCACAACGCGCACAAGTGTAATACTAGTCTTTTACGTATTTATCGATGTCCAATCTCGATAATACTCTGACTATGGATTTTTAATGATTTATCCTTCGTGGACTAATATTGTCTCATATCATTCTCAATCCAGGAACAAATCATAGAGATCTCATATCATTTGTACATCTATGTGATCTAATCACAAATGATAAGAGTGCAATCTCCTTTGTCACATAGTTAATTTGTACAACAACACTGTGATATGTAGAAATAGTGATGCTATGGGTCATAATTGTCCAACAATCTCTCACTTGGCCTATAGCCAGTCACTCGAGTGTCTACCACCCGAACTATGTACGGTTGGCTCAAATTGCTGAGGAAAGATTTCGTCAGCGGATTTTCATGATTATCATCTTATGTGATTTACTCGATCATTACATCGCTACGATGTATGATTCGAATGAATCAGATGAATATCGAAGTATGTATCTGGATCGTTGATGAGACCATTAATTCTTTAGCCTGTGCTGACGCCTAGCTCAGCTGCTAACAGAATTATATCTAATCTAATTAGATTTATTTTCGAACCAAGAAGGCTTCCATTGCTGCCTCAGCTGCATGAATAATTAGATTTATTTGTGAATCCATATGCTCAAAGCGTATGACCCACCAAGTCGCATACATTTTTTAATGTACGGGTTCTCGGAGATTTTTCTCGAAAGCCAAGCTTTCACCGATTGTTATTTTGGGAATATCATTTCCAAGAAATAACGTAATTTTATCATTATTTATATAGGACAACCACTGTCAGTGCGCTCCCACTAACCCTCTTATATACACAAGAATCATTTCATTTTGAATTAAATCATAAATCATTATGATTACATCAAAATGATAATTCTAAGAACCCAATGCTTGCTTCAATCCAAACATGGATCGAATAACCTGCAAACCTTGTTTGCTTGTTATTGCATGACAAAACCGTCATGATGTTGTAAACATCCTCCAAAAGGTTTCCTTTTCAGGAAAGGGATTTTCCCGTTAAGCTGACATATTTCACGAAAAGAAACATGCAGCTTCAGTAATCATTATCCAAATGGATTTACCATGGCAACAGGTAAAATGTTTCATCGTAATCAACACAATTTTGATAACGATACCTTTCCGCAAAAGCCTAGCTTTATACATTGGTATGTTGCCATCCATGTATGTCTTCCTTGAAGACTTATAAAGTACCAATAGGCACAATGCCTTGCGGTACATCAACTAGTATCCAAACTTATTGATATACATGGAATCCATTTCGGATTCATGGCACTTTTCCATAATAGGGAGTCGATACCTTTTATCACTTCCTCATACGTAGTCACTTGGTTTACCTCAAAAGATTGACATCTTTATGAGGTGAGATCAGAAACCCATACCCTAGGTTGTTTTCTGACTCTCTGCGACTTACGTGGTTCTTGTATATTCGAAGATTACTGGTATAGTTTCATCCTTGATGAACTATTTATGTTCCATTAGGAATAAGTGCCTTGAATAGTATTACTCTGATTTTCATCGAGTTTTACTATCCTCCCACTTACCACTGCATATCGGTATTCCTCTTAGGAAAACCGCATGGTGAGAAACAATCTAATTGTTCTCTTGTGAGATGTATAAGTACTATACTTATGGTTTCCCTAGGATAACCTACAATTGGAACTTATCCGATTTGGGTTTTAGTTTGGTATCATCCAAACATATGCACTGTTTTTATGGAACCTTATTCTAAATAAGTTCTGCACTGTTTATGCTTATCCGTTGAAGGAAATGGTAGCTCAGAGCGACTCATGATTAACCTTATCATTTCCAACAAAATTCGGTTACTCGGTTCGGACACACCGTCAAAATGACATGTTCCGGGAGGAGTCCTCTTTGAAAGAATACTATACTCTTTCAAGTATTCGAGAAACTTATTATTTAAGTATTTTCCATTACGGTCTTACCGTGACGGTTTAATACTTTAGCCAATCTGTTTGTCTATTTCGTGTCGAAACTTTAAAAGTTTTCGATTTATGTTTCAAAAGAAACACATAACCATAACGCGATGCCACATCCGTAAAGGTCACGAAATATTCATATCCACCTCTAGCCTAGCTAGACATGGGCCCACTTGCTTCACTATGAACTAGGGATAATAAATCTGTGGCATTTTCACTTTTACCAAGTAAATAGTGTTATAGGCACATTGCCCAATAAACTAGATTCGTAGACTTTATTTGAATAGAATCAAATCAGTCCTAGTACCCACTCTTCAAAAGTGCGGATATACGAGTCTTGTTTCATCGTGTCCCAGACAACAATGCCACTTGTCAATTTCTTCTGATCAAATCAGTTTGAGCTATTTGTTTGTCATGTTATATATTTGAGATTTATTTATATTCAAAATATAAATGCTTATATTCATATCTAATGTGTTTATCTTAATATCATCTTTATGTAATAAAACACTTTAGTGTTCTAGAATATAAAGGTTCACCCGCAACGGGTTAAACACTGATATAGAGATAATGTTCTAGTCAAACTAGTTACATTATAACAGTTTCCTAATTTAGGTACGTACCCGAAGATAGTTCCTAAACTTAGGTATCTACGGTCAAAACAGCGACTTTCGTTCCGTTTCCAATTCGCAGATAAATCTCTATTGAAGTCAGTATCCTGTTCAAAAGAGATTCAGAACATCAATGCATATAATTTATGTATCACACTAAGTATTTAAAATCTAATTTTAATACTAGTAGTGAACATAATTTGAAAAACATATTTGAAGTCAGAGCCTTGCTCATCTTCAATTCCTTCATGTCTGCCTTGTCCAAACAGCAGTCACGCTTCCGCGATCTCGTTTTCCACATTTAGGCAGACATTTTGTGATATGTCCTTTATCTTCCCAGAAGACTATAATAATTTTGCCTTTGCCTCTTTTCAACACTCCAGAAGCCTTTGGCCAAGCCTCGGGTTTCTAGAATATCGAAGTAAGGTGCGCCTTACGCTTACTTGCCTTATTGCAAAGTTTGACTTTGTCTCCTTGAGAATAGTCATTAACTCTCCAAGAGTTATCTATTGCAATTTAGTACTTCTAAAATCTAAGTTAATAGATTTATGAAGATCCTTCAATTTCATTATCATACTTTAAGGATCTAATCCTTAGTTCTGATTTAGAAATTAAGGAGTCTACTGCGACAAGCTTAATGGATTAAGCACTAAAGTTGTCATTGCATGAATATTCCAAATATCATGCTCAACTGTTTGCTTAACTCCGGACTTAGGCCTAATATATTATTTTATCAAATGAAATAAGTTATTATTTCCAGGACCATCCTGAAACTTTATTCCCAATTTTGAAAAATTAAACCATTTAAAAAAATTTTCCCTAGGATTATGTTTTAAATGTCAATCTTCCAATTTTATCTTGATTATAATAGTCCAACTATTTAATCAAAAAAAAAATTTAAATATTAGACCAACTAACATTTAATTTATTGACGAACGATGTTGGCTTGAGCGCGTATGGCAAGTAATTGAACGAATATTGCAAATTCAATTCTTGCCTCCCACTATTTTTTGGCGAGCCTCTAACCCTCTGTCGAGTACTCGGGAAACCGTGTTTCCTAGCAGGCTAGGATCCCGTTAAATATCACACAATCTTGAATTTGGCCAACAAATTGTATGATAATTAACTAGGTAGATCTCTAAGATCGATTGGATCCAATCCAATTCCTATATCCGGTAGGAGGACATCCAAGTCTGAAACATATATACAATATATATGCCAATATATCCAATATATTGCCTAACCTTTTTCTTCTGAATCAACTAAGCCTTGGCTTTGGCACAACAAACTTAGTGATCCCAGTTAACCGCGACCCATTGACCATGGAAAGCTTTGTAATCAATGTCGATGGACAAGAAAAGGTCTTGACTTTGGCCAACAAACCACAAATTGGACAAGACACTGATATGGAACAAAGCCTTCGTGATTCAAACACATCCTCGATGGACAAAGGCCATGACTTTGGCCAATAAGCCAATGCCAGTCTTGGATCTTGAGTGAGAATCACTCAATGGAAGGAAATACGCTTAATATTATGCGAGGGTTTTTCGAGTGCAAATTGGCAACCAATTTATTATCTTTGTTAAGGTCTCATCATCATACACCCTTAAACATGCATTCTAAACACATAATAAAGCGCATATGATAAAATAATAATGATATGCGGATGGATACTTTACACAATGATCCTAGATCAAATCTCTCTCTTTCTTTCTACCGCTAGCACATGTATTTACTTCTACCTGTTACACTACACTTCTAAAGAAACCTCATTTACATTGAGGGGAATAGATGAGAAGAGAATACAAAGAATTGAGAGGTAATAAGGCTGGACACACAGGTCCAAATAATAAATCAAATTTATTACAATAATTTCTAAAATTGTCCCACCCATCTAATATCCATTCGATATACATTATTCATGCATCGCAACCATGTATTCACACAAGCATGTTAACAATCAATCTAATCAAATTAATTAATCTGATAATTAGTGATCATCCAATGTTCAAACAACGATTTGATTTTGTTCGAGTCAAACTCGTTTTGCGAATAAGTACTCAAAGTACAAATTCTTGAATTAAATTAAACTACATAATTAAATCCAATTCAATTTGTATTTAATTCTAATTCATTATTTAATTCCAAAATAAATACTACACTTTATTAATAAACCTTTTCGACTTAAATTCCAAATTTAATCGTTACGGGTCTCAAAGCCCGATTAACGTCCAACGTCAATTTAATTAAAGTCCAATGGGCTTTTAATTAATTTCTTCAAGGCATGGACTTTTGGTCAACTCGGGTCAAACCGATAACCAAAGTCCAATCCGGGAATTACCCCATAAGCCTAGAAATCAATCTTTGCCCATTAGGCCCAATTAAACTTTAAAGGTCCATTAAGTCGCATTCGGGCTTTATGGAAGTGGTTTTGGGCGCAATTGGATCCAACCAATTTTGCCTAAACCAAACTTAGTACAACTAAGCCCAATAAGCCCAATTACAACACTTAAGCCCAATTTCAAAAAATAGCCCCAATTTAATTAAAAACAAAAATTCCAAATTTCATATTTAATTAACCAATGTGTATAGCATTATTAATTACCCAAATGAATATTTCCAAAACACAAAATTTTTATAATTAATCATGCTTAACAATATTAAATCATGTCGAACACAATTTAACAAAAATCAAACCCATTACACATGCTTCAACTCTCGGCAAATGGGTGATTTTATATCCAATTTCAAATCCAATCCAATTGAATCAAATTAAACATTAAATCAACATTCCCAATTGATTTCCAATTCATCCAATGGACAAAAATCAAAAAATCCCCAACAACACATTAGGGCATCACATTCGGCCAACACCAAAAAATTGGGGGAATTTGTTCCAAACACAATTTCAACAAATTGATCCAATCAATCTTCAATTAAAACACATTTAAACATATTCATTCATCCAATTTCACAAATCATGCTCAAACACATTTTTACCCAAATTTTAAGCCCTAAAATATTTTCATGCTTAACCTTGCTCTGATACCATTGTTGGAAAATACTAAGCATCCCAAGATCATTTCAAGCATTGAAAATAAGTGCGAATACAACGAAGAAGTTACGGAATACTCACATCGAGCGGTTGAGCGACGTGAGAGGCAACAAAACTCGAACTTTGTGCCTCCTTTACTGCTCTCGGCAGTGGCAGTTCACAGCTCACTGTGTTCGGCCTTCATTTTCAAGAATCCAAGCTCCAAGCTTCGTCAAATGATTCCCGGCTCATGGGTGGACTTCCCTATCACCTTCGAATGATCCCGGAGTGTGCTAACACTCTTGATTTTGCAACAAAATCACACTTGCTTCCCTTCTTGCTCACGATTTTTCAGAAAAAACAGAACAAGAAAAGCCTTTGTTGGGCGTGAGAGAGAGATGAAAATAAAGGAGAGAGAGATAAAATGTGTAATGGTTTTTGTTACAAAAAAAATGGTAATATATTTTCCAAAAACAAATACCAAATTTTGCCTCCAAAAACCAAAGCCATTAATGGCTTGCCAACTACCAACATCAACTCACATCAATCAATGAATAGTGACTGGTGTCAATCACTCAAAGTGAAAGACATATATCACTAGATTGACGAATGATGTGATGCTAGAAGCGACTAGCGATTTGACGCTTGATTTTACTTGTGTGCCGCACTCGAATTCGAAATGCGAATGCACTCGCAAACAATCCCGGGCTCGGGTTCGCTAATTCCAAATTAATGAATTTTCCGTTGAGTCGCAAATAAATGATTATGCCTATCGAAATCACTATTCACGTCGCTAACGAATTAATTCGTTCGCCCAAATTAAAATCTAATTTTAATTCCGCGTCGAAATCCAATTTCGTTTAATATCGAATATATTAATTTAACCGATTAATTCCAAATTAATCGTTATCTCTCTTTAAATGATATTTTATCCCAGATAAAATATCTCCACAATTAATCCCAGATTAATTTTCTCTCTCATCTAATTAATCCCAGATTAATTAAAAGTGCAAGTCATACGTCATCGGTGAATCTTTGGGAAGCGACCCTTGAGATCCCCGGATATGTTAGCAGTAAATTTGATCGACGTGATCACACACGTATAACGTAAGCGTACGTATTGTTCAAGTAGTATAAAAATATCGATCCCATGAAAACTTAATTCCTACTGTTATTATTAATTATTGATTCTATTTATTTACAAGTATCTAATTAGAGAGAGAAGAGAATGATTGCAGAATGGTTGGTTGAAGTAGGATTTACTACATAAATAAATAAATAAAAACATACAAAATAAAACAAAGGAAATTAATAATAAACAAAATAAACATATAGGGTTGTGACTTCACACAATATTATTCTAATGATGAATTGATTCCCTTATATATGTGTAATAAATTAGTTTACTGACCTGGAACACGAAGATATGTAAAAGCCTCTATCGATGATCAAATGCAAACATCTAGTTTAACGAATTTAATCATATGTCTATGTTAACCCAGTTACCTGAATTTATTAAGATCAAGTTCCAATTGTGGCTACCCTTGTCCTATAGATATATGTCTATCTTGTAAGGAAATTAACCTAAGAGACATTTCCCTCTATGTGAGATCATGTGCTACTGAGTCTAACGCTAAACCTAAAATCCCTTTGACAAGTTCATTTTACGTTTACCAAATCAATCTTATTGGTGATCAGACAACAAGAAGCATTAAGATCAAGAGTCAATAAACAAACCTAAAGTATTACCCAATATATTAGAAAATCAATTATTAAACTCGTAAATATTGTGTTTCATCACTTCCCTAGATTAAAAAGATTATGATGGGGTTATGGGATCCACTTTTACTAATTCTAATTTAGAAATCTCCCTTATTATAATATAGAAATTATCAGAGATATTACCAACTGACCATATAGGCGGTATCCTAATTAAGTCAGATTTTCAATTAAGTCCAACCAGCCATAAAGGCGGTGTTATTATTTGTCCATAAACCAGCCATATAGGCGATAATCATCTGTCACATAAAAATCGGCCATATAGGCGGTGTCACATTATGTCAAATAAATAAAACCAGCCATTAAGGCGGTATAACCTTTAATTCATATTAATTATAATTTCAATATTATAATTAAGGGAGATTAACATAAACTAAAATAATAAAAGCTTCACCCTTCCCCCAGCGGAAATTAATTACAAAACATAAAGTAAAATAAAAACAATAAAACTGTTATTACTACAAATAAAAATACATAATTAAAATACTGAAAAATAAATACAAACAAGATGCAATCCTTAAAGTCTTTACAAAAACCTAAGGAAAGCATGAGAATTACAAATGAAATGGCTTGGTATTTATAGGCAAAGAAAAGGCTTCCACCAATTTCTCCACCAAACACTCCACAAAATACTCCAACAACCACTCCACCAAACACTCCACAAAATCCTCCACCAAACACTCCATCAAACATGGCACAAAAAATTGCACCAAACACTCCACCAAACATGCAAGTTTGGTGGAATTTTTGGAAATTTTTATTTTTGATAATGACTTTAGTAATTTAACATAACACAATTTCAGATTGTTCATCACTTTCAGTCATGAAAACTTAAGAATTCGAAAATATTATGAACTTCAAAGTTTTTTTTTTAGTGTTCTTTAATTTGGAACTTGAATCACCTCAATCCGATATCAGAGTAGAAAGATATGGCCAAAATACAACAATTGCATAAAGTTGAAATTTCTGAAATTGTACTTCGTTAGAACGCCATTACAAGTTTCCAACCTCCAAAATCCAACTGTCAAGTCTAATTTTTTCCCTTATTTGTTCCATATTTCATCCTGATTGATTCCATTGATTCCCGATTTTATTTTATCTACAAAATAAACTAAAACACATCAAAAAGTACAACAAACCCGAGAAACTAAAAAAAAATATTAGGTCAAATGAGCGGTAAAATGTGATATATTCTCCGCTCATCAAGATTAATCTTTCTCAATTATAATATGGAAATTATAATTTAATATGGACTAAAGGTTCTACCGCCTTAATGGCTGATTTTATTTATTTGACATAATGTGACACCGCCTATATGGCTGATTTTTATGTGACAGATGATTACCGCATATATGGTTGATTTATGGATAAATAATAACACCGCCTTTATGGCTGGTTGGACTTAATTGAAAATCTGACTTAATTAAGATACCGCCTATATGGTCGGTTGGTAATATCACTGAAAATTTCTATATTATAATAAGGGAGATTTCTAAATTAGGATTAGTAAAAGTGGATTCCCTAACCCCCATCATTTTCTTTTTATTTTATGGAAGTTATGAAGCACAGTGTTTACGAGTTTAATAATTGATTTTCTAATATATTGGGTAATACATTAGGCTTGTTTACTGAGTCTTAGTCTTAATGCTTTTTATTGCTTGATCACCAATAAGATTGATATGGTAAACTTAAAATGAACTTGACAAAGGGATTTTAGGTTTAGCCTTAGACTCAGTAGCTCAAGATCTCACCTAGAGGTAAATGTCTCTTAGGTAGATTTCCTTACAGGATAGACATATACTTGTCGAGCAGGGGTAAGCCACAATTGGAACTTAATCTTAATGAATCAAGGTAACTTAGTTAACATAGACATATGATTAATTGGGTTATACTGGGTATTTGCATCTGACCATCGACATAGGCTTCTACATATCTTCGTGTTCCAAGTTAGCAAACTAATTTATTACACATATATAAGAGAATCCATTCATCTTTAGAACAATATTGTGTGAAGTCAATGTTGGCCAATTATGACCCATAGCATCACTATTTGTACAGATCATGGTGTTGTTGTACAAATTAACTATGTGACAAAGGAAATTGCACTTTTATCATTTGTAATTAGATTACCAAGATATATAAATGATAAAAGGTCCTTATGATTAGTTCCAGATTGAGATGATATGAGATAGTATCAATCCGAAAAGGTTTAATCATTAAATATCCCTAGTCGTAGTAATATCGAGATTGGACATCGATAATATGGAATAGACTAGTATTACACTTGTGCGCGTTGTGGGAGCATAACGGAATAGTTCTCATATATTTTGGTATATGATACTCATGCAAGTGTAATAGGAGGTTTTGTTTACCGATGGTACGGAAACAGCTTCTCTCTGGATAGACCCTTCGGAATTCTATTGGTAGTATGACTATGTGTCTATGGAAGTCCGAATCAGGGTAGGTGTATTTGGTCTTAACCTGAGACTTGCACCGCTAATACTTGCAACAATCAATATACTTTGGTTTTGGTCGTCCAGGGCTTTAACAGGTTCTGTGTATGCCTTTTCTGGGTATATTGAGAATCGTAGTGTATTGGGTGTGATGTCAAGAGGGAAGTATCACTCCAGTCATATTGGAGATGATGATCACGTAGGATACGGAACTGGTGCTCTTTTATGCTGCAGCTATCGGGATATTATTACTAGGTCATGTATATCCTATTATAGAGATTAGTTACCAGAGATTCGATATGTGCTTCGTACGGGGCAAACACATTCCAGCCCCAGGCCATACATGTGACATCCGATACTGGATCGTAATTCACAATACTACGTATACTACGCCTGATAAAGATCACATATTCCTTTAAGAATATTTCTGGAGAATTGGGTAGGCACGGTGCTTTGCTAGAAGCCAACAATGTCTTGTAAATCGGTAAAAATGTAGTACTAGGTACGTACGTGTTCGGATAGTCCGACGATCGAATTTACTGCCAACATATCCGGGGATCTCATGGGTCGCTTCCCGAAGATTCACCGATGACGTATGACTCGCACATAATTAATCTGGGATTAATTATAAGAGAGAGAAAATTAATCTGGGATTAATTATGGAGATATTTTATCTGGGATAAAATATTATTTAAAAGAGAGAAAATGATTAATTTGGAATTAATCGATAAAATAATATATTCGATATATTATACGAAATTAGATTTCGACGCGGAATTAAAATTAGATTTTAATTCGGGCAAACGAGTTAATTTAGAATTAATTCGTAAGTGACATGAATAGTAATTTTTCTAGGCATAATTATTTAATTAAATTTGATTTAATTACGTCGCAACAGAAAATTCGTTAATTCGAAATTAGCAAACCCGAGCCCGGTAGTGTTTGCGGGCCCACTCGCATTTCGAATTCAAGTGCGGCCCACAAGTCACATCAAGCGTCACATCATTAGTCACTTTGAGTGATGAGATGTCTAGTCACATTGAGTGATGTGATGTCTAGTCACTTTTGAGTGATGTGAGTAGTTGAAGGCATTAATTGTCATTTTGGCTCCAAAAATTGGTTGACCTTTTTGAAAGGCAAATACGAAATTTTGGAAATCAATTACTTGGTAATTTTTTTTAGAAACACATACCAACTCATCACTTCTCTCCACACAACACACATATTCGGCCAAGGGCCAAATATTTTCCTCTCTCAATTATCTTCTCAAAACCGAGAACAATAAGAAGAAATTAGGAAGATTTGTGGCAAATCTTTCCAATGCTAGCACATGAAGAGTCATCCAAAGGTGATAGGGAAACAAATCCTTGAGCATGGAATCACCATTTGCAAAGCTTGGAGCTTGGAGCACACATGGAGGGATGACCGAAAATCAAAGGAGCACAGAGAGGGCCATTGCCGAGAGCACCTTAGAGGAAGAAAATTTTTGTTGTTCCTCGCATCGCAAAAGCCGATGAATGTAAGTATGATTCCTCCATACTTCTTTATTGTATTCACATATGATTTCTATGCTTAAATTGATATTGGGACTAACCTAGAAACCCAACAATGGTATCTTGAGCCTTGATTAAGCATGAAATTGGAATTAGGGTAAAATTGGGTAAAATTGATTTGAGCATGTTTGGATGAAATTGGTTGTTGGATATGCTTGAATGATGATAACATAGTGTTATGCATGGTCAATTTGATGAAAATTGAATTGGATGAATTTTCCCCAAAATACTTGGCTTGGCCGTGTTGGGGTTTCTCTAAGGTCCTGAGGATCATTTTCAAGCAAGAAATTCATGTGCGAATACTTAAAGAAGTTGCGGAATACTTACAATGATCGGTTGAGGCGATACGAGGAACAACGAAAGATTTTTATGCCCTCTGTAGCTCACGGCATTTTCTGTTTTTGGTCCTCCAAATTTCGGCCATGGATGATCTCAAGCTCCAAGCTTTGTGATGTGTATTCCAAGCCCACGGTTGGGTTTCCCTATCACCTTCGCAAGACTCCGGAATTATGCTAGCACTTGTAAAAAATTGCAACAATTCTTCACTTTGCTTCTCCTTGGCTCACGGTAAAAACAGAAAGTTTTGGAGAAGAAATGGCCCAAGGCCGAGAGATGGAAGAAGAAAGAAGAGAGAATGAGTTAGTTTTTTGGTTATTGGAAAGTTGTGTATCTAATACACAAATTAAAAGTCAAAATACCAAAAAAATGGATAAAGGTAAATGGCTTTTATTTATCCAACAACTCACATCAATCACTCACATCAAAAGTGACTAGTTGTCACATCACTCAAAGTGACTAATGATTTGTCGCTTGATGTGACTTGTGGGCCACACTTGAAATCGAAATACGAGTGCTTCCGCAAACACTCTCGGGATCGGGTTCGCTAATTCCGAATAAATGAATTTTCCATTGCGACGTAATTAAATAATTACGCCTAGCAAAATCACTATTCACGTCGCTAACGAATTAATTCTAAATTAACTCGTTTGCCCGAATTAAAATCTAAGTTTAATTCCGCATGGAAATCCAATTTCGTATAATATATCGAATATATTATTTATCGATTAATTTCAAATTAATCATTCTCTCTCTTTTAATTATAATTTTATCCCAAATAAAATATCTTTCTCAATTAATCCCAGATTAATTTTCTCTCTCATCTAATTAATCCCAGATTAATGAAAATGCGAGTCATACGTCATTGGTGAATCTTCGAGAAGCGACCCATGAGATCCCTGGATATGTTGGCAGTAAATCCGGTCGTCGGACTATCCGAACACGTACGTACCTAGTACTACGTTTTTAACGATTTACAAGACAAGATTGGCTTCTAGCAAAGCGCCATGCCTACCCAATTCTCCAGAAATATCCTTACAGGAATAAGTGATCTATATCAGGCGTAGTATACGTAGTATTACGTATTTCGATCCAGTATCGGATGTCACTTGCTAGGCCTGGGGCTGGAATTGTGTCTGCCCCGTACGAAGCACATATCAGATCTCTGGTAACTAGTCTCTATACTCGGATATACATGACCTAGTCATAATATCCCGATAGCTGCAGCATATAAGAGAACCAGTCTCGTATCCTATGTGACCATCATCTCCACTATGACTGGAGTGATACTTCCGTCTTGAGATCACACCCAACATAGTACGATTCTCAATATACCCAGAAGAGGCGTACACAAAACTTGTTAAAGCCCTGGACGACCAAAACCAAAGTATATTGATTGTCGCAAGTATTATATAGCACCAATAGGCACAATGCCTTGTGGTACATCAACTAGTGTCTAAACATAGTTGGTATACATGGAATCCATTTCGGACATCATGGCACTTTGCCATAATTGGGAGTCGATACCTTGTATCACTTCCTCATACGTAGTCAGTTGGTATTCCTTAATAAGATTGACATCTTTATGAGGTGAGATCAGAAACCCATACCCCAGGTTATTTTCTGACTCTCTCCGACTTACGCGGTTCTTGTGTATTTGAAGATTACTGGTATAGTTTCATCATTGATGAACTATTTGTGTTCCATTAAGGAATCGGTGCCTAGAATAGTATCACTCCGATTTTCATTGAGTTTTACTTTCCTCCCACTTACCACTGTATATAAGTATTCATCTTAGGAAAACCGCATGGCGAGCAACAATTACATTGTTCTTTTGTGAGATGTATAAGTACTATACTTAGGTTTCCCTAGGATAACCTACAATCGGAACTTATCCGAGTTGGGTTTTAGTTTGGTATCATCCAAACATATGCCCAGCATACCCAAATCTTCAGGAATGAGAAACCCGGTTTATTCCCATTCATATCTAATATGAAATCTGTCAAACAGATTTTTATGGAACCTTATTCAAAATAAGTTTTGCACTGTTTATGCGTATCCGTTGAAGGAAATGGTAGCTCAGAGCGACTCTTGATTAACCTTATCATGTCCAACAAAATTTGATTTCTCAATTCGGACACAACGTCAAATTGACGTGTTCCGGGAGGAGTCCTCATTGAAAGAATACTATACTATTTCAAGTATACGAGAAACTTATTGCTTAAGTATTTTCATCACGGTCTAACCGTGACGGTATAATACTTTAGCCGATCTGTTTGTCTATTTCGTGTCGAAACTCTAAAAGTTTCTGATTTGTGTTTCAAAAGAAACACAACTCCATAACGCGATGTCATATCGGTAAAGGTCATGAAATATTCATATCCACCTCTAGCCTAGCTAGACGTGGGCCCACTTACGTCACTATGAACGAGGGCTAACAGATCGGTGGCACTTGCACTTTTTCTAAGTAAAAGGCATTTTAGGCATTTTGCCCAATAAACTAGATTCGTAGACTTTATTTGAATGGAATCAAATCAGTCCTAGTACCCACTCTTCGAAAGTGTGGATATACGAGTCTTGTTTAATTTTGTCCCAGACAACAATGCCAAATAAGTCTCAACTGATTAATTCAGTTTGAGCTATTTGTTGTCATGTTATATGTTTGAGATATTATTTATATTCAAAATAAAATTCTGTTATTCACATCTAATGTGTTTATCTCAATATCATCTTTATAAAATAAAACACTTTAGTGTTCTAGATTATAAAGGTACATCCACAACGGATTAAACACTGATATAGAGATAATGTTTCTAGTCAAACTAGTTACATTATAATAGTTTCCTAATTTAAGTACAAACCCAAGGGGTAGTTCCTAAACTCAGATTTCTACGGTTAAAACAGCGATTTTCGTCCCGTTTTCAATTCGCAGATTGATCTCAACTGAAGTTAGTATCATGCTCAAAGTAGATTCTGAACATCAATACATATATTTATGTCAACATATTTGAAGTCAGAGTCATGCCCCGTCCTCAATTCCTTCATGTCTGCCTTGTCCATACGGTAGTCACGATTTAGTGAGCCTGTTTGCCACAGTTTTCGAAGACATCTTGGGATATGTCATTTGTCTTCCCAAAAGATTATAATGATTTTGCATGTGCCCTTTTCCACAATCCAAAAGCCTTTGGCCAAGCCTTGGCCTTCTGGGATGTCGAAATAAGGTGTGCCTTGCGCTTCTTGCCTTATTGCAAACTTTGGCTTTGTCTCCTTGAGAATAGCCATTAACTCTACAAGAGTTATGTATTGCAATTTTACTTCTAAGATCTAAGAATAGATCTATGAAGATCCTTCAATTTCATTATCATACTTTAAGGATCTAATCCTTAGTTCTGATTAAGAAATTAAGGATTCTATTTGGCAAGCTTAATGGATTAAGCACTAAAGTTATCATTACATGAATCTTCCAAAGATCATGTTCTACTATTTGCTTAACTCCGGGCTTAGGCCCAAGATGTTATTTTATCAAATAAAGTAATTTTTTAGTTTTCAGGACTATCCTGAAATTATTCCCAATTTGAAAATTAAAGTCGTTTAAATACATTTTCAGCCAGGATTATGTTTTCAACACTAATCTTTCAATTTTATCTTGATTCTAAAAGTCCATCTATTTAATCAACGATTTTTAGTACTATTTATTATAATGATTACTATAGTCCAACTATATAATCAACTATAATTCAATTGGTTAAATTCAATTATATTGATTACTATAATCCAATTATAAAATCAACTATAATTTTGAATTTATTAATTCAAATATATTGATTACTATAATCAATTATATAATCAACTATAAATGAAATAGTTTGAATACGTCCAACTGTTTTAATAAAACAACGAATAAATATTAGTCCAACTAATAAATATTAATTTATTTGACGAAAAATTGAATTGAGCGCGTATGGCAAGTAACTAAACGAATATTGCAAATTTAATACTTGCCTCCCACTATTTTTTGGCGAGCCTCTAACCCTCTGTTGAGTACTCGGGAAACCTTGTTTCCTAGTGGGCTAGGATCCCGTTAATTATCACACAATCTTGACTTTGGCCAACAAATTGTATGATAATTAATTATGTAGATCTATAAGATCAATTGGATCCCATCCAATTCCTAGATACAGTAGGTGGACATCCAAGTCCGAAACATATATCTTATATATGCCAATATATCCAATATATCCAATATATTGCCTAACCGTTTTCCTCTGAATCAACTAAGCCTTGGCTTTGGCACAACAAACTTAGTGATCCCAGTTAAGCTGAACTCATTGACCTTGGAAAGTTTCGTAATCGATGTTGATGGACAAGAAGTGATCTTGACTTTGGCCAACAAATCACAACTTGGACAAGACACCGATATGGAACAAAGCTCTCATGATTCAAACACATCTGCAACGGAAAAAGGTCTTGACTTTGGCCAACAAACCAATGCCAGTCTTGGATCTTGAGTAAGAATCACTCAATGGAAGAAAAAATGCTTAATATTTTGTGAGGGTTTTTCGCGTGTAATTAGCCACCAATTAATTATCTTTGTTAAGGTCTCACCATCATACACCCTTAAACATGCATTCTAAACACATAATAAGGCGCGTAAATAAATAAATAATAATGATATGCAGATGGATACTTAACACATTATTCCTAGAACAAATCTCTCCATTTCCTCTCTCCCGCTAGCACAAGTATTACATCTACCCGTTATATAACACTTCTAAAGAAACCTCATTTACATTGAGGGGAATAGGTGAGAAGAGAAATACAAAGAGTAAGGAGGTAATAGGCTGGACACGCAGGTCCAATTAATAAATTCTAAATTTATTACAACAATTTCCAAAATTGCCCCACCCTTCTAATATCCATCTGATTACATTATTCATGCATCGCATTCATGTATTCACACAAGCATGTTATCAATCAATCTAATCCAATTAATTAATCTGAATATTAATGACCATCCAATGTTCAAACAACGATTTGATTTTGTGCGAGTCAAACTCGTTTTGCGAATAAGTACTCAAGTACGAATTCTTGAATTATATTAAACTACAAACATTAATTCCAATTCAATTCAATTTGTATTTAATACTAATTCGCTTTTTAATTCAAATTAAATATTACACTTTATTAATGAACTTTTACGACTTAGATTCAAATCTAATCGTTACGGGTCTCAAAGCCCGATTAACATCCAATGTCAATTTAATTTAAATTCCAATGGGCTTTCAATTAATTTCTTAAGGCATGAAATTTTGGTCAATATGAGTCAAACCCAAATACCAAAGCCCATTTAAGGAATCACCCTTATATGCCAAGAAATCAATTTAGGCCCATTAGGCCCAATTAAAATTAAATGTCCATTAGTCGCATTTGGACTTTATGGAAATGGTTTTGGGCCCAATTGGATCCAACCAATTTAGCCTAAACCCTATCTTAGTACAACCAAGCCCATTAAGCCCAATAACAACTTTTAAGGCCCAATTCCAAAATAAGCCGAATTAATTAAATTATCAAAATTCCAAATTTTATAATCTAATTAACAAAGTGTATTCCATAATTAATTACCCAAATTAACATATCCAAAACACAAATTTGTACAATTAATTATGCTCATTATCATCAAAACATGTCCAACGCATTTTAATAAAAAAATCAATCATTTTCATGCTACTTAAGTCTCGGCATTTTGGGGTTTTATTTGTCTGATTCGGTTTCAACCGAATTAAATCCACAATCAACATTAAATCAACATTTCCCAAATGATTTTAACTCATCCAATGATCAAAATCAAAAAATACCAAGACATTAGGGCATCACTATGATTCGGCCAAGCCTCACATATTGGGGAAAAATTGATCCAATCAACTTTTCATGAAATTGGTCATATCCAACTTCAATTAAACATCATACAAGAATACTCAATCAATTAATTTAATCAAATCATGCTCAAATTCAATTTACCCAATTTTAATCCTAAGTTCAAATTTCATGCTCAAATGGCTCTGATACCATTGTTGGGGTTTCTCTAAGGTCCCGAGGATCATTTTCAAGCAAGAAATTCATTTGCGAATACAGAAAGAAGTTGCAGAATACTTATAATGATCGGTTGAGGCGATACGAGGAATAACGAAAGCTTTTTATGCACTTTGTAGCTCACGACATTTGCTGTTTTTGGTCCTCCAAATTTCGGCCATGGATGATCTCAAGCTCCAAGCTTTGTGATGTGTATTCCAAGCCCATGGGTGGGTTTCCCTATCACCTTCGCAAGACTCCAGAAGTGTGCTAGCACTTGTAAAAAATCACAACAATTCTTCACTTTGCTTCTCATTGGCTAACGATAAAAACGGAAAGTTTTGGAGAGAAATGGCCCAAGGCCGAGAGAGGAGAGAAGAAGAAAGAAGAGAGAATGAGTTAGTTTTTTTGTTGGTTGGAAAGTTGTGTATCTAATACACAAATTAAAAGTCAAAATACCAAATAAATGGATAAAGGTAAATGGCTTTTAATTTATCCAACAACTCACAGCAATCACTCACATCAAAAGTGACTAGTTGTCACATCACTCAAAGTGACTAATGATTTGACGCTTGATGTGACTTGTAGGCCGCACTTGAATTCGAAATGCGAGTGCATCCGCAAACACTCCCGGGCTCGGGTTCGCTAATTCTGAATTAACGAATTTTCCATTACGACGTAATTAAATAATTATGCCAAGTAGAATCACTATTCACGTAACTAACGAATTAATTCTAAATTAACTCGTTTGCCCGAATTAAAATCTAATATTAATTCCGCATCGAATCCAATTTCGTATAATATATCGAATATATTATTTATCGATTAATTTCAAATTAATCGTTCTATCTCTTTTAATTAATATTTTATCCCAGATAAAATATCTCCGCAATTAATCCCAGATTAATTTTCTCTCTCATCTAATTAATCCCAGATTACTTAAAGTGCGAGTCATACGTCATCGTTGAATCTTCGGGAAGCGACCCATGAGATCCCCAGATATGTCGGCAGTAAATCTAGTCGTCAGACTATCTGAACACGTACGTACCTAGTACTACGTTTTTACCGATTTACAAGACATTGTTGGCTTCTAGCAAAGCACCGTGCCTACCCAATTCTCCAGAAATATTCTTAAAGGAATATGTGATCTTATCAGGCGTAGTATACGTAGTATTGCGAATTACGATCCAGTATCGGATGTCACATGTATGGCCTGGGGCTGGAATTGTGTTTGCCCCGTACGAAGCACATATCGAATCTCTGGTAACTAATCTCTATAATAGGATATACATGACCTAGTAATAATATCCCGATAGCTGCAGCATATAAGAGAACCAGTCCCGTATCCTACGTGACCATCATTTCCACTATGACTGGAGTGATACTTCCGTCTTGACATCACACCCAACACAATACGATTCTCAATATACCCAGAAGAGGCGTATACAAACCTGTTACAGCCCTGGACGACCAAAACCAAAGTATATTGATTGTCGCAAGTATTAGCGGTGCAAGTCTCAAGTTAAGACCAAATACACCTACCCTGATCGGACTTCCATAGACACATAGTCATACTACCAATGGAATTCCGAGGGGTCTATCCAGAGCGAAGCTGTTTCCGTACCATCGGTAAACAAAACCTCCTATTACACTTGCATGAGTATCCTATACCCAAATATATGAGAACTATGTCGTTATGCCCTCACAACACACACAAGTGTAATACTAGTCTTTTACGCATTATCGATGTCCAATCTCTATAATACTCTGCCTAGGGATATTTAATGATTAAACCTTCGTGGATTGATACTGTCTCATATCATCTCAATTCGGAACGAATCATATGGACCTTTCATCATTTATATATCTTGGTGATCTAATCACAAATGATAAAAGTGCAATCTCATTTGACACATAGTTAATTTGTACAACAACACCATGATCTGTACAAATAGTGATGCTATGGGTCATAACTGTCCAACAGGCCGAATGTATGCGTACCCTAAATGTCATGGTGATTTTTGTTTTTGATTATTGGATGAGTTGAAATCATTTGGGAAATGGTTATTTAGGATTTAATTGGATTGAATTCGGAATCAGACATAAAACCATAGAATTGCCGTGAATGATGAAGCATGGAAAAAGATTGATTTTTTGATTCAATTGTGTTGGACATGTATTGATGAAAATAAGCATAATTAATTATATAAATTGATATTTTGGAAATGTTAATTTGGTTAATTAATTATGGCTATACAATTAGATTAATTTAATTGTGAAATTTGGAATTATAAATTTAATTAATTGGGCCTATTTTGGAATTGGGCTTGTTAAAGTTGTATTTTGGCTTAAATGGGCTTGGTTGGGCCAAGTTTGGTTTAGGCTAATTGGTTGGATCTAACTGGGCCCAAAACCATTTCCATAAAATTCAAATATAATTAAATGGACCTTTAATTTTAATTGGGCCTAATGGGCCTAAATTGGTTTTTTGGCAAATAAGGGTGATTCCTTAAATGGGCTTTGGTATTTGGGTTTGACCATATTGACCAAAAGTCCATGCCTTAAGAAATGAATAGAAAGCCCATTGGACTTTAAATTAATTTGACATTGGATGTTAATCGGGCTTTGAGACTCGTAAAGATTAGATTTAGAATCTAAGTCGCTAAAGGCTCATTATAAAATGTAATTATTTAATTTGGAATTAAATATTGAATTAGTATTAAATACAAATTAAATTGGATTTAATGTTATAGTTTAATATAATTCAAGAATTCATACTTTGAGTATTTATTCTTAAAACGAGTTGGACTCGCGCAAAATCAAATCGTTGTTTGAACATTGGGTGGTCATTAATTTCAGATTAATTAATTGGATTAGATTGATTGATACCATGCTTTGTGTGAATACATGGATGCGATGTATGAATAATGTATATTGGATGGATATTAGATGGGTGAGGGCAATTTTGGAAATTGTTGTAATAAATTTAAAATTTATTAATTGGACCTGCGTGTCCAGCCTATTATCTCTTGATTCTTTGTATTTCTCTTCTCACCTATTCCCCTCAATGTAAATGAGGTTTCTTTAGAAGTGTCATGTAATTGGGTATAAGTAATACTTGTGCTAGCGGGAGAGAGGAAATGGAGAGATTTGTTCTATGAACAATGTGTTAAGTATCCATCCGCATATCATTATTAATTTTATTTATACGCGCCTTATTATGTTTTTAGAATGCATGTTTAAGGGTGTATGATGATGAGACCTAACAAAGATAATTAATTGGTTGCCAATTATGCGAAAAAAACCCTCAACACATATTAGCGTTTTTCCTTCCATTGAGTGATTCTTACTCAGGATCCAAGATTGGCACTGATTTTTTCCCCAAAGTCAAGACCTTTGTCCATCGCGGATGTGTTTGAATCATGAAGGTTTTGTTCCATATCGGTGTCTTGTCCAGGTTGTGATTTGTTGGCCAAAGTCAAGATCACATTTTGTCCATCGACATCGATTACGAAGCTTTCTAAAGTCAATGGGTTCCGCTTAACTGGGATCATTAAGTTTGTTGTGCCAAAGCCAAGGCTTAGTTGATTCAGAGGAAAAAGGTTAAGGAATATATTGGATATATTGACATATATAAGATATATGTTTCGGACTTGGATGTCCACCTACTGGATCTAGGAATTGGATGGGATCCAATTGATCTTAGAGATCTACCTAATTAATTATCATACATTTTGTTGGCCAAAGTCAAGATTGTGTGTTATTTAACGGGATCCTAGCCCACTAGGAAACAAGGTTTCCCGATTACTCCACAGAGGGTTAGAGGCTCGTCGAAAAATAGTGGGAGGCAAGTATTAAATTTGCAGTATTCGTTTACTTACTTGCCAATACGCGCTCATTTCAAATTTTTCGTCAAATAAATTAATATATTAGTTGGACTAATATTTAATCGTTGTGTTTAATAAAAACAGTTGGACTGTATTCAAACTATTTCAATTATAGTTGATTTTAATTGGATTATAGTAATCAATATAATTGAATTTAACTAATTAAATTATAGTTGATTATATAGTTAGACTATAGTAATCATTATAATGAATAGTACCTAAAATCGTTGATTGGATAGTTCGACTATAACAATCAAGATAAACTGAAAGATTAAGTTTAGAATAAAATCCTAGGTGAAAATGTATTTAAATGATTTAATTTTCAGATTGGGAATAAAACCTCAGGATAGTCATGGAAACTGAGAAGTTGTTCTATTTGATAGTGTAACATCTTGGGCCTAAGCCCGGAGTTGAGAAAATAGTAGAACATGATATTTAGAATATTCATGTAATGATAAGTTTAGTTCTTAATCCGTTATGCTTGTCGCAAAGACTCCTTAATTCTTAATCAGAACTAAGGATTATATCCTTATAGTATGCTAATAAAATTGAAGGATCTTCATAGATCTATCCATAGATCTTAGAAGTATATATTGCAATAGAAAACTCTTGGAGAGTTAATGGCTATGCTCCAGGAGACAAAGCCAGAATTTGCAATAGGGCAAGAAGCGCAAGGCGCATCTTACTTCGGCATCCCAGAATCTAAGGCATGGCCGAAGGCTTCTGGAGTGAGGGGAAAAGGGCAAAGGCAAAATCATTATAGCCTTCTGGGAAGACAAAGGACATATCCCAAGATGTCTGCCTAAACTGTGGCAAACAGGGTCACTGGAAGCGTGACTACCGTATAGACAAGGCAGACATAAAGGAAGTGAAGACGGGGCAAGGTTCTGACTTCAAATGTTTGTCATAAACATGTTCACTATTAGTATTAAAATTGGATTTTAGATACTAAATGTGGTACATAAATATGCATGATGTTCAGAATCTGCTGATAAGTAGGATACTGACTTCAGTTGAGATTCATCTGCGAATCGAAAATGGGACGAGAGTCGCTGTTTTAACCGTGGAGACCTAAGTTTACGAACTACCCTTCGGTGTGTACTTAAATTAGGAAACAGTCATAATGTAACTAGTTTGACTAGAGACATTATCTCTATATCAGGTTTAACCCATTGTGGGTATACCTTTATACTTAGAACACTAAAGTGTTTTATTTTATAAAGATGATATTGAGATAAACACATTAGATGTGAATAACAGTATTTATATTTTGAATATAAAAAATCTCAAACGTATAACATGACAAACAAATAGCTCAAACTGAATTGATCAGTTGAGACTTATATGTGGCATTGTTGTCTGTGACACATTAAACAAGACTCGTATATCCACACTTTTGAAGAGTAGATACTAGGACGTATTTGATTCTATTCAAATGATGTCTACGAATCTAGTTCATATTAGGCAAAGTGCCTAAAACACTATTTACTTGGTAAAAAGTGTAAATGCCACCGATCTGTTAGCCCTAGTTCATAGTGACCTAAGTGGGCCCATATCTAGCTAGACTAGAGGTGAATATGAATATTTCGTGACCTTTACGGACGTGGCATCGCGTTATGGTTATGTGTTTCTTTTGAAACACGAATCAGAAACTTTTGATAAATTCAAAGAGTTTCGACACGAAGTAGACAAACAGATCGGCTAAAGTATTATACTGTCACGGTTAGACCATGATGGAAAATACTTAAGCAATTAATTTCTCGACTACTTGAAAGAGTATAGTATTCTTTCAATGAGGACTCCTCCCGAAACATGTCAATTTGACGGTGTGTCCGAACTAAGAAATCGAATTTTGTTAGACATGATAAGGTTAATCATGAGTCGCTCTGAGCTACCATTTTCCTTCAAGGGATACGCATTAACAGTGCAAAACTTATTTTGAATAAGGTTCCATAAAAATATGTTTGACAGACTTCATATTAGATATGAACAGGAAAGAAACTGGGTTTTCTCATTCCTGAAGATTTGGGAATGCTAGGCATATGTTTGGATGATACCAAACTAGAACCCAAATCGGATAAGTGCCTAAATTGTAGGTTATCCTAGGGTAACCAAAGTATAGTACTTATACAACTCACAAGAGAACAATGTAATTGTTGCTCTCCATGCAGTTTTCCTAAGAGGATACCTAAATGCAGTGGTAAGTGAGAGGAAAGTAAAACTCGATGAAAATCGAAGTAATACTGTTCCAGGCACCAATTCCTTATTGGAACACAAATAGTCATCAAGAATGAAAATATACCAATAATCTTCTAATACACAAGAACCACGTAAGTCGGAGAGAGTCAGAAAACAACCTGGGGTATGGGTTTCTGATCTCACCTCATAAAATGTCAATCTTATTGAGGAAGACGAACTGACTACGTATGAGGAAGTGATAGAAGGTATCGACTCCCTATTATGGCAAAGTGCCATGAAGTCCGAAATGAATTCCATGTATACCAACTAAGTTTGGATACTAGTTGATGTACCGGAAGGTATTATGCCTATTGGTACTATATAAGTCTTCAAGGAATACATACATGGATGGCGATATACTAACGTACAAAGCTAGGTTGTAGCGAAAAGGTATCGTTATCAAAATTACGTCGATTACGACGAAAATTTTACCGTTGCCGTGGTTAAATCCATTCGGATAATGCTTGCTGATGTTGCATGTTTCATTTATGAAATATGACAGCTGAACGTCAAAACCGCTTTTCTTAAACGGAAACCTTTTGGAGAATGTTTACAACATCCTGATGGTTTTGTCGTACCAAAACGAGCAAAGAAGGTTTACAAGTTAATTCGATCCATATTTGGATTGAAGCAAGCATTGCGTTCTTGGAACTATCGTTTTGATGTAATCATAATGGTGTATGATTTATTTCAAAATGAAAATGATTCTTATGTATATAAGGATGTTAGTGGGAGCGCACTGACAGTGAATGTCCTAAATAATGATGATATATCATTTCTTGGAAATGATATTCCCATAATACAATCGGTGAAAGCTTGGCTTTCATGAAAATTCTCCGTAGAATTCTTTGGAGAGACAACCTTTATTCTAGGAATAAAGATCTACTGGGATAGATCTAAAATGTTGTTGGCACTCTCCGAGAACTCGTACATTGAAATAAATAACGCGACCTGGTGTCTCATACGCTTTGAGCATATGGAGTCACAATCAGGCCGATCCGGTGATAGTCAATGGATTGATGTTAAGAACATCCTTCAGTATCTTAGATGAACTAAGGATGCTTTCTTAAAACTATGGAGAAGGAGAACTTGAAGTGACTGGGTTCACTACTGCAAGTTTCCAAACCGATGAAACGACTATAAGTCGAAAAAGGGGTACTACTAAATAGTTTGAATAACGGAACAGTGAGCTGGAAAACTTCCAAGCAAGTTATGTTGCCGAATAAGCAACAAAACAGGTTATTGCTGCAACTGAGGCAGCAATAGAAGCCATTTGGGTCGATAATAATCCTAATTAGATTAGGAATAGTTCTGTTAGTAGCTGAGCTAGGCTACAGCACAGGCTAAAGAATTAAAGGTCTCATCAACGATCCAGATATATACTTCAATTATTCATCTGATTCGTTCGGATCATACATCGTGGCGATGTGATGATCAAATAAATCCCATCAGATGATAACCATGGAAATCCGCTGACGAAAGCATTTACTCAGCAGAAATTTGAGCGAACCGTACATAGTTCGGGTGTATGACACTTGAGTGATTGGCTATAGGCCAAGTGGGAGATTGTTGGAAAATTATGACCCATAGCATCACTATTTGTACAGATCATGGTGTTGTTGTACAAATTAACTATGTGACAAAGGAAATTGCTCTTTTATCATTTGTAATTAGATTACCAAGATATATAAATGATAAAAGGTCATTATGATTAGTTCTAGATTGAGATGATATGAGACGGTATCAATCCATAAAGGTTTAATCATTAAATATCCCTTATTGTAGTATTATCGAGATTGGACATCGATAATGCAGAATAGACTAGTATTACACTTGTGCGCGTTGTGGGAGCATAATGGCATAGTTCTCATATATTTGGGTATAGGATACTCATGCAAGTGTAATAGGAGGTTGTGTTTACCGATGGTACGGAAACAGCTGCTCTGTAGATATACCCCTCGGAATTCCATTGATAGTATGACTATGTGTCTATGGAAGTCCGAATCAGGGTAGGTGTATTTGGTTTGGTCTTAACCTGAGACTTTCACCGCTAATACTTGCGACAATCAATATAATTTGGTTTTGGTCGTCCAGGGCTTTAACAGGTTATGTGTATGCCTCTTCTGGATATATTGAGAATCGTAGTGTATTGGGTGTGATGTCAAGATGGAAGTATCACTTCAGTCATAATGGAGATGATGATCACATAGGATATGGAACTGGTGCTCTTTTATGTTGTAGCTATCGGGATATTATGACTAGGTCATGTATATCCGATTATAGAGACTAGTTACCAGAGATCGGATATGTGCTTCGTACGGGGCAGACACAATTCCAGCCCCAGGCCTTGCATGTGACATCTGATACTGGATTATAATACGCAATACTACGTATACTACGCCTGATAAAGATAACATATTCCTTTAATAATACTTCTGGAGAATTGGGTAGGCATGGTGCTTTACTAGAAGCCAACCATGTCTTGTAAATCTATAAAAACGTAGTACTAGGTACGTACGTGTTCGGATAGTGCGACGACCGGATATCTCATGGGTCGCTTCCCGAAGATTCACCGATGACGTATGACTCGCACATAATTAATATGGGATAAAATATTATTTAAAAGAGAGAAAATGATTAATTTGGAATTAATTGATAAAATAATATATTCGATATATTATACGAAATTAGATTTTGACACAAAATTAAAATTAGATTTTAATTCGGGCAAACAAGTTAATTTAGAATTAATTCAAAAGCGACGTGAATAGTAATTTTACTAGGCATAATTATTTAATTAAATTTGATTTAATTACGTCGCAACGGAAAATTCATTAATTCGGAATTAGCGAACCCGAGTCCGGGAGTGTTTGCGGGCCCACTCGCATTTTGAATTCAAGTGCGGCCCACAAGTCACATGAAGCGTCACATCATTAGTCACTTTGAGTGATGTGATGTCTAGTCACTTTGAGTGATGTGATGTCTAGTCACTTTTGAGTGATGTGAGTAGTTGAGGGCATAAATTGCCATTTTGGCTCCAAAAATTGGTTGACCTTTTTGAAAGGCAAATACCAAATTTTGGAAATCAATTACTTGGTAATTGTTTTTAGAAACACATACCAACTCATCACTTCTCTCCACACAACACACATATTCGGCCAAGGGCCAAATATCTTCCTCTCTCATTTTTCTTCTCAAAACCGAGAACAAAAAGAAGAAATTAGGAAGATTTGTGGCAAATCTTTCCAATGCTAGCACATGAAGAGTCATCCAAAGGTGATAGGGAAACAAACCATTGAGCATGGAATCACCATTTGCAAAGCTTGGAGCTTGGAGCACACATGGAGGGATGACCGAAAATCAAAGGAGCACAAAGAGGGCCATTGCCGAGAGCGCCTTGGAGGAAGAAAGTTTGTTGTTCCTCACATCGCAAAAGCCGATCAATGTAAGTATGATTCCGCCATACTTCTTTATTGTATTCACATATGATTTCTATGCTTAAATCGATCTTAGGACTAACCTAGAAACCCAACAGTCACAACCCTAGATATTGAGTATTGTGTTTATTTTCCTTAGTATTTTCTTTTGACTTTTATTTATTTATTTAGCACATCCACATTCAACCAACCATTCTGCAATTATTCTCTTCTCTCTATAATTAGATACCTATAAATAAATAGAATCAACAATTAATAACAACAGTAGGAATTAAGTCATCGTGGGATCTATATTTTTATACTACTTGAGCGATACGTGCGCTTGCGTTATACGTGTATGATCACGCCGATCAAGTTTTTGGCGCCGTTACCGGGGACTTATTTTTCTTGCGTTATTAATTTTGAAGCCATTTATTTTACTTGTATCTAATTTTCTTTATTTTTATTATCTTTAATTTTTATTTGTTTCTTTTATTTCAGGTGGTTGAAAATGGATCCTTATTGGGCGGTGGAAACATTACAAACTTTAAGAGGTGAAGATACAACCCAAATCAAGGAGAAGCATTCCGATTTTCTAAGGCCTGTTGTCCAGCCCAATTATCACTGGATGTTAGAAACTATCAATTAACATTTGCTCAATAGAACACAATGGTGAGATGTAAGGTATGTGATGGTAACCACCCGAGCGATCAATTCATATACCTTTACAATTCGGGGTGGCAGAGTTATCAAAATCCTTCAAGGTATGAAGAAGCATCATATTTCACTGAACCATCTTCTCCATCTTATCCACCATCTACGTATAATCTTCATCAAGCACCAGATCCATCAGAGGAAGATCAGATGATTTACATGCTCAAAGATTGGTTAAAGAAACAAGACGAAAAGTTAGATGCAATGGCTAAAATGTTTCAGAGTCAAATAGAAAACCTTCAGAATCAAAACGGAATCCATACAAAGAATGACAGATCAAGCGAGATAATTAACAGAAAACCAGAGCTACAGAAGAAGAGGCTGAGCAGAGTATCAACAATCAGAGGTATCATTTCAGGAGCCTGAACCAATAGAATCTCAGTTTGATTTGTATTATTCATCAGAGTCTGAGGAGGAACAAAAAGCAGAGCTGTTTGTACCATCCATACCACCAAATCCTCAAAATGAAGATCTTGGAGCATGCATTGCACATATGTGTGAAGACGATTTACCCGAACCATTCATACCAACCACAGAGGATAAAAGCCTACAATCAGATACATCTTTACATCCTCAGGTTGACACATATGGAGCATGTATTTCACAGATAACAGATGAAGAATTGAATGAGGAAATGTTAAAATACATATGTGAAGGAAAAGTAGAGCAAAATATGGAGGAGCAAATGTCTGAACATATTGAAGATCCAATAAATTCTAGAGACACATCACTGTTTTGGGAAGTACAAATCAAAGACATCGCCCAAAAGCTTGATAGAATAGAACTCCCTTTCAAAGTCAAGCACCATATGAGACCTCCTGATTTATTTTTATTTTCTTTCTTTTTAGGAACCACTGGAGCTAAAAAGTTTAAGAAGGTGGCACAAACAATGAGTCGAACAAAATTCTTTTTGCCGCCTTAGTGTTGGAAGAGACCCTTCAAAAGCAACGCTCACAACATTGTCTTTAATCGGATATCTAAAATCACACTGAAGCCTTCTTGAAAGATGAACTTCGGTCACGTCTGGCTAAAGACGTTAAATTTAGCGCTAGCATGGAGGTAACCCATGTAATTTTCATTATTGTTGTAATTTCTGTTTTTATATTTTTGAGTACACACGTTGTGGAGTTTTTAATTTCGTGTGTTATTTTTGTAGGGAAAAGCAAAAATGGAGCATTTAAGGAAGAGCAAAATTGGAGATATCAAGGAATGGTATTTGACAACCGCGAAGATGAGATTTAATTCATTAGTAATGGCTGAGTAAAGAATGGATTCTTGAGACGCATCCTAATGGATTTAAATACCACCGAGTCGCGTATTACGTACACAATTCCGTTGCCTTAAATAATTGCTTTGATTTGCTTTTCTGTTTTGATTTCCTTTATTTTTGCAGTTAAAATCTAACTTTTTGACTTTCACGATTTATTTTAACATTTATCTAATAATTATCATTTGGCAGGTACTAGTGCAATTATTACTCACCATTTTTCAGGATCTATAAATTCATCTCAACATTCATCTCTTTGACACATCCAGATAAAAATTCAGATAAGAGAATAAATGGAAACAACATCTAAGCAATGATTCGCTAACATCTGTGATTTTTGTGATCAAACTCTATGACTAAACCAGAATTTATCGAGGCCGCAAAGGAATTGGGGAGAGTTATGACCGACGTAAACACACACGTATAACGCAAGTGCATGTATCGTTCAAGTAGTATAAAAATATCGATCCCACGAGGACTTAATTCCTAATGTTGTTATTAATTGTTGAATCTATTTATTTACAATTATCTAATTAAAGGGATAAGAGAATGATTGTTTGATTGGTTGGTTGAATGTGGTTTTCCTTAATTAAAATAAATAAAATAAACAAAAGAAAATACTAAGGAAAATAATAAAAGACTCAATGATCTAGAGTTGTGACTCCACACAATATTATTAGAAAGGTGAATTGATTCTCTTATATATGTGTAATAAATTAGTTTGCTAACCTGGAACATGAAGATATACAAAAGCCTATGTCGATGGTCAAATGCAAATACCCAGTATAACCCAATTGAACCATATGTCTATGTCAACCAAATTACCTGGATTCATTAGGGTCAAGTTCCAATTGTGGCTACCCCCGCTCGACAGGTATATGTCTATCCTGTACGGAAATCTATTAAAGGGTTATCTATCCTCAATGAAGATCGTGAGCTATTGAATCTAAGGCTAAAACCTAAAATCCCTATGTCTAGTTCATTTTAAGTTTACCAAATAAATCTTATTAATGGGAAATTAACAAGAAGCATTAAGCTTAAGACTCAATAAACAAACTAAAGAATTGCCTATAAAAAGAAAATGAATTATTAAGTGTATGTATATTGTGTTTCATCACTTCCCTAAAATAAAAATAAAATGTTGGGGTTAGAGGATCCAAATTTAATATTTCTTATTTAGGAATCTCACATATTATAATATATAAATTATTTTCAGTTCTGCTTTCTCAGGAATTAATAATGTTAAACATTTAAAACTAGTCATGTAGGCGGTAATCCATTTAGTCCAACTGCACCAGCCATATATGCGGTAATTATCTGTCACATAAAGACCAGCCATATAGGCGGTAAAGTAATTTATATTTAGACCGACCATATAGGCGGTAATAAAGTCTGCCATTAATTAATCCGGTTAAATTATAATTTAAATATTATACTTAAGTGAGATTAACCTAGATAATTATATTAAATGTTTCACCTTTTACCCCCAGCGAAATTTTAACTACAAAACATAAAAGTAAATAAAAAAAAGCTGTAATAAAAACTAAAAATAAAAATAAATAATTTAAATATTATTAATAATTACAAAATATATGATATCCAATGAAATCAGGGAAAAACATCTCAAGGAAAGCACACCAAATGAGGTGCAAATGAGCTCAATTTATAGGCAAAAATTCGAGTTGGCGTCGCGACGCCAAAATCCTTCTTGCATCGCGATGCTGGCTTGTGTTCACTCGGTCAAATGCGGTTTGACTTAGACTGTTGACGCGGATTTCATCAGCCCAATAGAATTGCGACATGTGGCACGCTGTAAGATTCGGTCCAATGACATCTTGACACGTGGCAGAAGATGATTCGTCGATGATTCGGTCCATTCAGAAGGTGACACGTGTCACACGGAGTGTCGACACCATAGGATTGCGACACGTGTCCAGGCACATTTTAGCATGATCGGTTCTGATGATGACACGTGGCACGACGCACGTTAGCATAATCGGCGCACGTTAGCATCCGGCGCATTTTAGCAAATTTCTTCTGACTGGTCCACATATCCGGTGCAAGTTAGCAGGCGTCGTACGTTAGACGTCGCGACGCTGAAAATTACCAAAATGCCCTTTTTTGTCCTTTTTCACTGTTTTGGCTCCAAATTACTTGTAATGCTTCCCAAACTTTATTTATCTGAAAATTAACAATAAAACACATCAAAACGTTCACAAAACTCAAGAAACTATACAAAATATTATGTTAAATGAGTGGGAAATAGTGATATAAATACCACTCATCAAGTTATTGCTGAATGAAACATGCATTTAGTATATGCCAATGGCAGTCTTGGATTAATGGGAAGTGTTTCAAAAGCCATGCAGGAAGGTGGCAGCCATGTTTTCGGAATCATTCCAAAACCATTAGCAGATACAGACCTCATTGGGAAATCAAATGGAGAGTATTGCATTGTTTCATGTATGTCTGAACAACTTATTGAAATGGTAAATCCTGATGACGCTTTCATTGCTTTACCAGGTGGGCTAGGCACGTTGGAAGAGATATTCACAGTTGCGTCATGGGAAAATTTGAACATCCACTAGAAACCCATTGGACTACATAACGTGGATGGATTTTTCGATTTCGTTTTTGTATTTCTTGCAGATGCCAACAAACATGGTTCTTCTCCAAACCGGTGAAGGATATGTTTCTAACTGCAAGAAAGGCAGAATAATTACTCGATCAACTCTTAGCCTATGAACAAAAGGTCAACCCCATTGCTTCCAAGTTGAACTAGTCTGATAGTGATCGTGGTAAGAAGCGTAAATTTGACATAGATCTTAATCAGTAACTTTTAGTTGTAGCCGCATTTGTCAAATCCGCGCTAACTAGGTAATACCGTTTAAACTCTTCTTCTTCCTTTTCAGACATAGGGGACAATGTCTCAATTAGGTTTGGGGGAGTGAATATTTGACTTGTGTGTTTTTATTTTTATTTTTATTTTTGTTGTTATTTTGTGTGTTTTTGTAAAATTTGAAAAAAAAAATTATTTTTTGTTTAAAATTTTTGACTAATCTAGCGGAATTATTGTTTTAAGATAGTTGTGTAAGGAGTTTCTACTCCTGAGACGTATCTCAGACTCATTCGTAACAATTAATTTTTGTTTATTTCCTTTTGAATTTTTTAAATTTGTTAATTCTCCATAATATTGATTAAATTTTACCTTCATATGCTCATTTGACGGGTATTATCAAATACATGGTAACATATGAACATAGGTGTAAGTGAAAATTTTGTAATATTCAGTTTTTTGGTTCATTAGAGGAAGCACACAAAGGCATTGAAGGTGTTTTTATTTAAAAAAAAAAGTGATAATAAAAACTGACCTAGCTTCGACTTAGTAAACGGCCGTCTTGCCTGACCAGTAGTGACTGTTCACGTCAAATGGTATGGCTTGAGTTAGTTTGTTAATCAAAAGTTTCTTCTTAGTAACCGGACGTCTTGCCTCAGTAAGCAATGATTATTCGCGTCAAACGGTAGAGCTTAGCTAGTTTAATAAAGGTTTTACTCAGTAACCGGACATCTTTCCTAAGTAAGAAGTGATTGTTCGCGTCAAACGGTAAAGCTCGAAAAATAATAAACTTTCATTGCCAAAAGGTGTGAACTCGAACAAAACTTTAGGACAAAAATATTACTCTCTTTTCAACTACACTTGTGAATATTGTGGGCACAATAAATTGGTTAATACCTTGTTAATTGTGTATATGGAGGATGGTAAAAAAAATATGAGAATTTACTTATTTGGTAATTTAGAAAGAAAGAAAACAACTACTAACTTGGATAAGAAGTTTCACTTGTTTAGTCACTAACTTGTTTATTCTCTTTTCTCTTTTCTTTTTGCTTTTGTGTGCATTATTAACATGTTTATTTTCTTTTTGCTTTTGTGTGCATTAGTTTGACGTTTATGGGTATCGTCACTGTAAGCCCTCACGAGACTACAACTCGTCCACTAGGGATACCTAAGGATTTAAAGGCTTGTTGCATACGCTAAATGCAACTGTGATCCATACGAAAGTAGCTTAGTTTAATTTTATTTTTAAGTTGTTTATTTTATTTTGTTGTTTTGCTCGAGGACTAGCAAAATGTTAGGTTTGGGGGTGTGATGAGCGGAAAATATATCACATTTTACCGCTCATTTGACCTAATATTTTGTTTAGTTTCTCGGGTTTGTTGAACGTTTTGATGTATTTTAGTTTATTTTGTAGATAAAATAAAATCGGGACTCAATGGAATAAATAAAGGACGAAATATGGAACAAATAAGGGAAAAAACTGGACTTGACATTTGGAATTTTGAAGTTGGAAACTTGAAATGGCGTTCTAACGAAGTACAATTTCAGAAATTTCAACTTTGCGCAATTTTCATTTTTTGGCCATAACTTTCTACTCCGATATCTGATTGAGGTCATTCAAGTTCCATATTAAAGAAAACTCAAAGACCTACAACTTTGAAGTTCATAATATTTTCGAATTCTTAAGTTTTCATGACCGAAAGTGATAAATAATCTGAAATTGTGTTATGTTTAATTACTAAAGACATTATCAAAAATAAAAATTGTCAAATTCCACTAAACATGCTTACATGTTTGGTGGAGTGTTTGGTGCCATGTTTGATGGAGTGTTTGGTGGAGTATTTTGTGGAGAGTTTTTTGGAGTGTTTGGTGGAGAAATTGGTGGAAGCCTTTTCTTTGCCTATAAATACCAAGCTATTTCATTTGTAATTCTCATGCTTTCCTTAGATTTTTGTAAGGAATTTAATGATTGCATCTTTTTTGTATTTATTTTCAGTATTTTAATTATGTATTTTTATTTTTTGTAATAACAATTATATTGATTTTACTTTCTTTTATGTTTTTTAGTTAAATTTCCCCTGGGGGAAGGATGGAGCTTTTATTATTATAGTTTAGATTAATCTCCCTTAATTATAATATGGAAATTATAATTTAATATGGACTAAAGGTTATACCTCCTTAATGGCTGGTTTTATTTTTGACATAATGTGACACCGCTTATATGGCCGATTTTTATGTGATAGATGATTACCGCCTATATGGCTGGTTTATGGATAAATAATAACACCGTCTTTATGGCTGGTCGGACTTAATTGAAAATCTGACTTAATCAGGATACCGCTTATATAGTCGGTTGGTAATATCACTGATAATTTCTATATTATAATAAATGAGATTTCTAAATTAGAATTATTAAAAGTGGATTCCCTAACCCCAGCATTTTCTTTTTACTCTAGGGAAATGATGAAACACATTGTTTGCGTTCTGGTAATAGGTATCGTGAATGTGTTTGCGATCTAGTAAATCCATAGGTATCGTGAACGTGTTTGCGATATAGTAAATCCATCACATAGAATCAGATAGAATTCATCAGTCCTGGGTACATGACATAGGTATCATGAACATGTTTGCGATCTAGTAAATCCATGATCATGGTATACTTCAGAAGCGAGTTCCGAGTGTTATTTAGTGATCGTAAATTTGAAAGTCGACTATATTATACCTTAGGGATTTTTCGTTCCTATCCATATCGCTGGTATAATATTGATAGCCTGTGAGAGAGAGACTATACGTATGAAATGACCTCGACTTGCATAATTTAGCGAGATTATCTGTGGTAGTCATAATTTACGAGTGGGTGAATTATGGACATGAAATTTGATTCCGTGATGGATAAACCTAAACTTAGAGAGTCTCACAATATGAAGTGTACTCATTGAGCAATTGGGCAATGCGTTATGAATAATACTTATTATTCATAATACTTTATCGAATTAAATGAGTTAATTCGAATCGCTTAATCGGTTAAATGAAAATACATGCATTATGGGATTTTTGTCAATTTATAATTAATGTGTATATGTATTTGATACAAAATTTGATTTGATACATATTAATTAATTATCAAATTGGACTTTGACACATGCCATTAATAAATGTATTTGTTATTTAGTGTAAATAAAATACGTATATAACAATAATCGTATTAATTAATTTTTTAGATGTTTAAATGTTAAATATCTAGATAATTAATTTATATCAATATTACATAATTGTAATGCAATATGTTTCATTATTATTGGTTGCATGTGGCATGATTCTTTTAAGTTTAAATTTTACAAATTGTATTTGTTAACTTAATGTTTATTATTATTTAATTAGATTAATTTACCAAATGACCATAATACCTCTCAAAGTCAGTCAAGGCTCATTTGTTAAGTTAAAAAATTTTGTTTTCTCTTTTAATGGAAGCCATGGCCGAATCCTTTGAAGGGAAAAAAAGCTCCCAAAATTTATTTTGAAGAAACAAGAAAGAAAGTGAAGAAATCAATAAAACGTTGAAGGAAATTAGGAGATTTGGAGGTAATCTTCATAACTCTTAAACTTAGAAAGCATATTTCTTGTTCTTGTGCATCTAGAAAAGATCTAAGGTTTCTTCTTTTCTTATATTTTTGGGATTTTTGATTTGGAGGATGGATTTAAAGACTAGATGCATGTGTGAAGTTAAATTGAATAATATTATTGTAATATTAGTTCAATTTTATCATTTGATGGCTTTTTGCCATTCCAGAGTGTTATGACCACTCTTGTAACTCCTAGAATTTTTCTTGAGTTCTTCATAGGTAGTGGCTTTGATTGATGTAAATATTAATATGATTAATGTTGAGAAAATTAGATTTAAAGCATGAAAAATGATAATTATGGTTACCAAATCAGATCTGGAATTTCTGTGATTTTGGTGATGAAAAGAATATTTTATAAATGTATTGGATGTGTTTTGGGCATTGGAATAATTGTCGGAAATTATTTCGGAGTTGAAATATGCGAAAATGGCGAAAAACAGCATTACCGGGTGAATTTCGGGCTTACTGGGTGTCCGCTGTCCAAAAAAACTTAAATTAAAGCACAAAACATAGAACATAAAAGACTTCCAACATCCACAAAATTTCGACCATAGTATACCCATTCCATATTTGCCAAAATCAATCAAAATTCATACATAACCCATTATAAAACTTCAATTTGTGTATAACAGACTACCTTATAAACACTCAAATGCAAAAATAGGCTCAAATCATGCTTAGGATTTCATGGGTTTTTTAAATAACATCTCAAAAAACAAAATAAATCATGAAGTTAACTACTAGAATTGGATTATGAGTTGTCTTACATTGATTTGTACAAAACTTTTACAAATAAACTTCAATATCCCAATAATTGGCTATTTTCATATGAAAGAGAAAGAAATAAAAGGACTGCTGGTTTTTTTCTTTTAGGCTCGTGAAAATGGCAAAAGGAGGAGAAATAGTTAAAAACAAGTGGGGTCATGTGGGTTTGATATTATAGGTTAAAATAAGGACATATATATGCCACACGTTTAAATTTGTAAAGAATCTCGTAATAGTGGAGTGCCCTTGCAAAAATGCATAATTTTGACTTACTTTTGGTCAATATTTTTAAAAATATTTAACATGAAAATATTTTGTGGAATGTTTGGTGGAGAAATTGGTGGAAGCATTTTCTTTGCCTATAAATACCAAGCCATTTCATTTGTAATTCTCATGTTTTCCTTAGATTTTTGTAAGGAATTTAATGATTGCATCTTATTTGTATTTATTTTCAGTATTTTAATTATGTTTTTTTTTTTATTTTTTATAATAACAGTTATAGTGTTTTTACTTTCTTTTATGTTTTGTAGTTAAATTTCTACTGGGGGAAAGGTGAAGCTTTTATTATTATAGTTTAGATTAATCTCCATTAATTATAATATGGAAATTATAATTTAATATGGACTAAAGGTTATACCGCATTAATGGCTGGTTTTATTTATTTGACATAATGTGACACCGCCTATATGGTCGTTTTTTATGTGACAGGTGATTACCGCCTATATGGCTGGTTTATGGATAAATAATAATACCGTTTTTATGGCTGGTTTGACTTAATTGAAAAAGCTGACTTAATTAGGATACCGCTTATATGGTCGGTTGGTAATATCACTGATAATTTCTATATTATAATAAGGGAGATTTCTAAATTAGAATTAGTAAAAGTGGATCCCCTAACCCCCAACATTTTCTTTTTATTCTAAGGAAGTGATGAAACACAGTGTTTGCGATCTAGTAATAGGTATCGGGAAAGTGTTTGTGATCTAGTAAATCAATAGGTATCGTGAACGTGTTTGCGATATAGTAAATCCATCAGATAGAATCTGTTAGTCCCGTGTACATGACATAGGTATCATGAACATGTTTGCGATCTAGTAAATCCATGACCTTGGTATACTTCGGAAGCGAGTTCCGAGTGTTATTTAGAGATCGTAAATTTGAAAGTCGACTATATTATACCTTAGGGATTTGACGTTTCTATCTATATCGCCGGTATAATATTGATAGCCTGTGAGAGAGAGACTATATGTATGCAATTGTTGGGTTCTCTAAGAACAACCTAGGATCTATTAAGCATAAGATTTGTGTGAATAATCAAAGTAAGTTGCGGATAAAGTACTCACATTGATCGGTTGTAGGATGTGTAGAGATCAAAATTTTTTGCTCTCTTTGAAGTTGTTTCAAGATCCTCCAAAGTTGTGTATCAAGCTCCAAGCTTTATCTTTGATTCCAAGCTCAATGGGAAAATTTTCCGTAACACCTTAATATGATTCTTTGATGTGTGCTAGCACTTGAAAAATTGCAACAATTTCTTCTTTATTCTTGGTGAGTTTCGGCCAAGCCAAATCCAAGAGAGGGAGAGTATGGTATTGTTTCACAGTGGACTCCTCCCAGAACACCTCAATCGAACGATGTGTCCGAATGGAGAGACTGAACTTTATTGGACATGGTAAGGTCAATAATGAGTCGCACTGGGCTACCAATTTCCTTCAAGTGATACGCAATGAACAGTGTAATAATTATTTTGAATAAGGTTCCGTCAAAGTCTGTTGGACAGACTCCATATGAAATATGGACAGGAAAGAAAATGGTTTTCTCATTCCTGAAGATTTGAGGATGCTAGGCATACATTAAACGTTTGGATGGTACCAAACTAGAACCCAAATCGGATAAGTGCCTATTTGTAATTGGTTATCCTAGGGAAACCAAAGGATATTATTTCCAAAAATTACAAGAAAACAAAGATATTTATTGCTCTCCATGTGGTTTTCCTAAGAGGAATTCCTAAATACAGTGGTAAGTGGGAGGAAAGTAGAACTCGATGAAAATCGGATTGATACTGTTCCTGGCACCGATCCCCTCACGGAACACGAACAGTTCATCAGGGATGAGAATGTTCCACAATCTTCTAATACACAAGAACCGCGTAGGTCAGAGAGAGTCAGAAAATAACCATAGAGGTATGAGTTTCTGATCTCACCTCATGTAGATATTAATCTTATTGAGGAATATAAACCGGCTACGTATGAGGAAGCGATACAAGGTATCGACTCCGCTTTATGGCAAGCTGCCAAGAAGTCCGAAATGGATTCCATGTATACCAACCAATTTTGGACACTGGTTGATGTATCAGAAGGCATTGTGCCTATTGGTAGCAAATGAGTCTTCATGTTGAAGACAAATGATGAGCGGAAAATATATCAATATTTACCACCACTTTTACCTAATATTTTATTTAGTTTCTCGGGTTTGATGAACGTTTTGATCTGTTTTGATGTATTTTGTAGATAAATAAAGTATTGGGACTTAATGGAATCAACTCGGGCCTAAAACGATGAAATCCGGAGCAAAAAATGGCGAAAACGGAAATTTACTATACGCGTCACGAAGTGCAGTCCTAAATTCCAATTTTGCGCAAGTTTGGTATTTTGGCCATAACATTTTCATCTGATACTCAATTAAGCTTATTCAAGTACCAGGTTAAAGAAGACACAAATATCTACAACTTTGAAGATTTAAATATTTTCGAATTATGAATTTTGGATGGCCTAAATGGATTAATAATCTATGGTATTTTGTGTAATTATTATAGTCATTTTCAAAATATAAAATAAAATAAATAAATAAAAATTGTCGAACTTCCACCAAACATGCTTGCATGTTTGGTGCCATGTTTGATGTCATGTTTGGTGCCATGTTTGGTGCCATGTTTGATGCCATGTTTGGTGTCATGTTTGGTGGAGCTATTGGTGGAGCAATTGGTGGAGAAATTGGTGGAAGCCGTTAGATTTTCCTATAAATACCAAGCTAAACTTTATAATTTTTTCATGCTTTCTTTGGAGGAGTTTCTCCATGAAAATCTAAAAGAAAGTGTCTTGTATATTTTTTAAGTTTTCTTGTATTTTCTTTTTATTTATTTAATAAAATTTTGTGTGTTTTCTTTTACAGCATAAGCAGGCAACCTCATTTTGCTGGGCTAAAAAGGTAAGACTTTTAATATAATGAATTAGATTAATCTCCCTTATTTTAATTAAAATTTGGATTAATTAGTTATCGCCTATATGGCCGGTTTAGGTGACAACCTTATTTACCGCCTTTATGGTCGGTTTTTCATTTCAGACGTAGTTTCCGCCTATATGGTCGGTTTAGGTAATAACCTTGTTACCGCCTATATGGTTGGTTGGATTTAATTGAGACAAATGAAATTACCGCCTTTATGGTCTGGTTAATTAATCGGTAAACATTGAGAATAATGTAGATTTCTAATTTTGAAATATTAAAAGTGGATCCTCTAACCCCAGTATTTTCTTTTATTGTACTTTTACATTTTTTTTTATTTCCAGCATTTACTTTATTTAATTTTCATTATTTACTTTATGTCTTTTATTTATTTAAGCTTTTATTAGCCTTAAATATGTGTCGTAGCTAAGCCTGTTATCTAGGGTTGTGATGAATTCCAATATCACTGATTAATAAGGGGTTGTTTTACGATTTGGGTAATATAAATTATTGAGCCTTAGTCTTAATGTTTCTTGTTAACTGGCCATTAATAAGATTGAACTGGTAAACTTAAAATGAACTTGGAAAAGAGATTTTGGGTTTAAGACCCTAGACTTAATAACCCACGATCTTCCTTGAGGATAGATAACCCTTTAATAGATTTCCTTACATGATAGGAATATACCTGTCGGGCGGGGGTAACCATAATTGGAACTTAATCTTAATGAATTTAGGTAACTTGGTTGACATTGGAATATGATTATTTGGGTTACACTGGGTATTTGTATCTGACCATCGGAATAGGCTTTTACATATTTTCGTGTTCCAGGTTAATAAACCAATATATTGCACAAACGTTAAATAACCACTTCATCTTTTAAAAGATATTGGAATAATTCACAACCCTGGATAGTTTTATAAATTTGATTTTTCCTCAACCTATTTTTGCGCAATTTTATTTACTTGTTTTTAAGTTTAAAGTCACCACCCAGTCGATCAATCAATCTGTTAGATACTAGTAATCATTTGGTCTCATAAAATTAATAGCTATGTATTAAGTCCTCGCGAGATCGATACTTTTTATACTACTTGAATGATACGTGCGATTGCATTATACACATGTGATTACACCGATCAACAGACATGGATGGTAATAAACAAACGTAAAAAGCTAGGCTTGTATCGAAAGGGTATCGTCATCAACATGGTGTCGATTTGTAACGACCGGTAGTTCTTACTACTGCCTAGTGTAATATCGTCACGTATTAAGCGAAGACATGTAAAATAAACTATGATGGGACCCCAGTATATCTATAAAAAAAATTTGGAGACGAACGGTAGACTTCTCGAAGTCCCGGGACGGAACTGTATCGTATTTATTTTTGACTGCCCATAGTATTTTGGGCATAACTTTTCCATACGATCTTCGATTTTTATAAATTTTATATCGTTGCAAAGCTTAGACCGAGGCGTACAACTTTCACGTTAAATATTTTCCAAATTTGGACCATAATCAGGTCAAAAATGCGAGTTAAAATCTGGATGAATAGTGATTTCGGATCCAAATGACAAAAACACTAAATTTCTCCATATCTCTAGATATTTCTACACCCTTCTTTGTATCAATTAGGTCCTACTATAAAAAGGACCCTATTCACTATTACCAAATATGAAGGAAACGAAATTGGGAGAAGGAGGAGAGAAGGAAGCCGAAAGAAAAAGAGGGGGAAGAAGAGAGGAGAAGAAGAAAAGAAAAGGAAGAAGAAGAAGAGAAAGAAAGAAGAAAGAAGAAAGAAGAAAGCTAGTGGTGAGTTTCCTTTCTCTTATATCTCCTTATTTTTTAGTTTTAAGCTTGGAATAATGAATGCCTCAAAATCCACCATGAATCCTAGATATCTAAGTTGTGCATTTTGACTTCAATGGAGAAGAAAGCATGCATATCTAAGCATTTGATGATAGTCTTAAGCATGAGTTATAGTCTTTTTGCAAAATGCCCAAATCTATTTCCTCATGAAGGGTTGGCCGAATATGTTAAGGTTCTTAGGGGGAGTATTTTTACTTCTTTGATGATAATTGATGATGGAGCATGTGTTTGATGAGATTTTGATATGAGTTTGTGTTGATTTTGAATTGAGAAGTTCAAGTTCCATTTTTCTTGTAATGGCCAAGTAGTACCTTATATGTAGGGGCTGACTTCTCGTAGGTTTTAAGAATTTGATGATGTTAGTAGTGATTGTTATGTAAAATGAGGTAGAATTACCTAAGGGTATAAGAACGAGAGAATTTAGGCATGTCGCACACCAAGTGTTCGACATAATGTCACATTTAATTTAATTAAAGAAAATAAGCACAATTGTTATGTTGGAGAGAGTGTTTAAGATAATGAAAACTCTGATGAGGGTTTCCAGATTAAATGCACTAAATGAGATGGCGAGATAAGGAAGTTAGAGAGTGAAGTCAATTCTGTCTCATTTCGGACAGGCTGTGCTTGGAAGTTTATAACTTGAGTTTTATAAGTCCGATTGATGAACTATAAAATTATGGGTAAACTAGATATATTGAGAAGTAACATATCCAAATTTCAGAATTTGTGGACTTAAGATGAGACCGGATCGAATTTTTGAAATCAGGCTATCTGCCGCCCCTGTGTGCAGTTTTTCCAGTCGCGCGACCCCCGAACATCAGTCCATAACTTGAGTTCTAGGAATCGAAACCGCAATCCGTAAAATCCAACATAAAATAGACACAAAAGAAAATCACATACTAAAAAATCAGAGTTTTTAGACTTAAAACGAAATTGCAGAAAAATTCAGAAGTTGGAGTTAGAGCAGTGGTGAACTGGTCCAGTTCTCTGCTGCGTAAGGTGAGGAAAGTGCCTTTTATCTTGAGTCCTAGGAGTCCAAATCGAGATCCGTAAAAAACATGGCATAAAGTAGACTCATAGAGGAGTATTCTATAAAAAATTCAGCTCCATAACTGATCCCCTCTATTTATACCGAATTTTCAAAGTCAGGTCACTGTCAGTGACTCTTCTGTTTTTGATGTAGGAGTTGTAGACGCGTAAAATGATTTGCGTAACCACGAAATAAACCTCGTAAAAACTCTATAGGGTGCTATAACGTGTTAGAAACTCAGCGGGGGTGATAATTCATGCATTGCATGTTTATTGCTATCTATGGGAATATTCTCGTTGTAGTAGCTAACAAATTTATTCTTATTCATATATATAGATCGGCCTCAAGATTCTCAGGGACCTTTCACCCCGTGAAGGGATTCATCTCATCCGTATACAGTGAGTGGACACTTTATCTTTTGCTTGATTTCTTTATTACTTGTATTTAAATACCAGACTTACTTTTCAGCAATTAGGGCGTTAGCCAAATTTGTTTTAATATCATATATGATTTAGCATGTTTTGAGAAGTTTTATGGAAAACAGATGTTTCAGTTTCAGTTTTATGTTTTTCAGAAAATGTTTTATGGTTTTCGGGGCATGAGGTAAAAACTCACCCCAGTATGTAACTTGAGATACAGATGGAATTGACGGATACAGAGAGCATGTGCACATGTTGAGGACTGGGGGGACGCCCCTAGATCCTCAGCGCTCAGATGGTACATTCCTGGGCGGAGATGCGCCTACGGGCGGAGATGCGCCTACGGGCGGAGATGCGCCTTCGGGCGGAGATGCGCCTATGGGCGGAGATTCTGTTTTTAGAAAAAGGATTTTCAGTTTTCAGAAAAACGATTTTCAGTTTTCAGAAAAGAGTTTTAGAAAAGAATTTAGAAAGACGGATTTAGAGTAAAGAACAAGAAAGAGTTTTCAGTTTTCAGATTCTTAGTAAACAGTTTTCAGAAACCAGTGTTTTAAAGGCAGTTTTCAGAAATATGAAGTTTTGGAATACAAAGATTTCATATAGAGATGTTTTGAAAATATGGTTTTAAAGCTAAAAGATTTTTATATCAGTTTTCAGTCATTGTCCACTAACTTAGATCATATAACGATCTAACCCCCCTCCAGTCTTTATGTTTTGCAGGAATTTCTAGGAGGACGAGCTCGGGAGGACGGATACTGATGCAGTCACCAAGGATGGAGTCCACTAACATTGAGTCATATAGTATAAGAGACCAGTCAGTGTCAAGTAGAAGTTTCTGTATGCATTAGTAGAGTATGAGAAATCAAAAACATATGTTAATTTGTGTAAAGTAAAGTATTTTGCATTCATAGATATGAGAAATAAATGCATTTCAAATTTAGTATGATTTATATACATGACATTGCATTTGAACAGATTAGAATACAGTCAGAGAGTCAGAGGCTTATGTGGTTAATGTAGCTATCCCCTGCCGGTAACATCTCCCAGATCAGAGATGTTACAAAGATGATATCAGAGCATGGTCTAGGGAGTCAGTGACTGCATTGGGTAGAGTGTTAGGGTCTTATATACGTAGTATGTCCGGGATACCCGTATATGAGTCACTACCTCTCTAGTATCCTATCCTCGAGTACGTCCTCAAAGCTTCATAGACAGGTTAGTAAATATTTCACAGCTATTTGAATTCCTTTTTCCTCACTCTAGTTAAGGATCATTCCATAGTCATCTTAGACTATTCTCCGAAGTTCTGAATAAGCTTGTAAACCAGATGATAAGTCCCAAAGAAAGTTGAAAAGATAGCAAAGGAGAAAGGAAAAGCTAGAAGAAAAGATACATAAATGCTTGAAACAGTTAGAAACAGAAATGTATAGAGATAGAATGAAATAGAAAAGCCTAAAAATATCCACCTAAAGGAGTAGAAATAAAAAAATGAAGCTATAAGAGAAGTAAGACAAGATAGAGGGTATAGAATCAGAGCAGTAAGCAAGACACTAGAACCCATAGTAGTAAAAGAGAATAACGAAAGTCCCAACGAGTATTAGAGTTGCCTAGCAGACTTAAGATTCCCTTCCTACTCAAGAAATCCTTTCAAGAAAATCCGTTAGTCTTCGAAATCTTCTCATAGAAGATGAATTTCCCAATTAACGAAGAATAGCCAGAGATACAACCAAATTAAGGAACCTAGAATAGTATTGAGAGTTCTAACGAACCTAAATGTCGAAAAAAAGATTTAAACAACTCCAGACACTCAAACCCCGACCCAGATCCTTAAGAACGAAGCAGAAAGGGCTAGATAGGGGTGAGCATCGGTTCCGGGTTTACCCGTAACCGATTGGAACCGGACCGAAAATTTGGGTTTGGAACCGGAACCGGTTGTAACCGGTCCGGTTCCGGTTCCAAATATAAGGAACCGGTTGTAACCGGTCCGGTTCCGGTTCCAGAATTACTGGAACCGGAACCGGACCATAGAACCGGAACCGGAACCGTATTTGAGAACCGAATTGGATACCCGAATTTGGACCCTATTAGTATTACTGCAGATTACTTAAGCTCACATTTTTCTCTCTTTTCTCCCAGTTATTTTTTTTTATTTGGAATTTTGTTGTAAAACCAAATATGGAAACTGGAAACAATATAATTGAAATGCGTTTATAAGGATATCTTTCATTGTAACTTACAATCAAACAGAGGATGATGCAACCAACAGCACCAGGAAACAAAGCATACCAAAAAATTAAGCTTTGCAACTTAACCCCATCAATGAACAGAATTGACAAGCTTGCAGCTGCAATAGCAATTAATTCACACACATATCATATTATCATTGATATTAATACACTGTAAAAGAAAGCTCAATGTACAACCTGGTGGATGCTATTGAAGCAGCAAGTGCTGCGCTCCTAGCAAGCCAACCTGGTCCAAATATTGAGAATGCCAAAATACCAATGGCGGCACAACCAATATGAGCCAATAGGGTAATTCGGAACCGGACCGGAACCGGACCGGAACCGAATTGGAACCGAATAATAGGGTACCCTATTTAATTGGGTAGGTTCCGGTTCCACTTAGTTAGGAACCGATTTTTTCCGGGTAGGTTCCGGTTCCATGCGGAACCGGAACCGAAACCGATTTTGCTCACCCCTAGGGCTAGATACCGTATCCTTAACAACCCGATGGAGATAAAACCTTAAATTATCCAGTCTTCAAACTCTTCAATGACATCAGATCAGAGGGTTGTCCTAATAGAGCCTACCTCATAGGTATAGATGACTGAAGAGATCGGATAAAAGTTTACCTAGAAACTTGGATGGCAGATCAGCCCGAAGTCAGTGGAAATCCACGAGAATATACAGAAATAAACCCATGAGGATAAAGAGAGTTAGAAATAACAAAGCAGCAGTATGAAATGACAAGTAGAGTGCCATAACCGAAACCTACAACAAGGATAGAGATTATGTATTTGGGAAGCAGAAGTAAGATACAGAGGTAGATAAAGATAGAGAAATAGAGACAGATAAGAAATAACGAAATCTATGGTAGTATGAATTAGAGATGTGGAGTTAAGTAATAAAGGATGATACCAAAACTAGTAGTAAAAAAAAAAAAAAAAAGTGTTGTGAGATACCCTTCTTTCTCAAAAGAATCCATCCGAGTTGATCTAATATTTTCCTAAACCACCTTGTAGTAGTAGCAAGTTCCCTCGAGTATCAAGGACCGTTATAAGATAAAGAAGTAAGAAAGTTAAAGACGAATCGAGTAATCTTCAAATAGATGCTGAACGCCATAGAGGTATGGAAACTTTAGGTTTTGCAAACTCAGACCTATAGTCAAATAAGATGAGTGATGACCGAAACACCAGTTAGTTACCCTAACTAAGGAATCCGATAAGATAAAGTCCGACCTACCCAGATCTTCACTCTTTCGGGATGCAGTTAAGAAAGTTATTCGGATAGAGTCTACCTCATACCCATCCTACATGAGGAATATACTCCACCGGGACGTAGAGCATCAGAATAATGATACTGATCTAGTACCAGTATAGGCAAAGACGATCATAAGCAAATTGACAGAAGTTCATTAAGGAAGTTTCGAGGACATTAAGAAAAGAACCCAGTATAGCCTAAAGAATAAGATAAATCACCCCAAGGTTAGTAACATTAGAAAAAGTCCGCAGGATAAACCAACACGGTAAAATCTAAGGAATAACCGCCAGTCAGTAGAAAACCATGGAGGTATAAAAGAACATAACTGTAAAGTTGGAAATATTTGGAAATAAGGAAGTGATAGAGTAAAGAATTGATAATAGTTAAGGAACCTTAGAGCATAGTAAAAAAAGAACTTGTGAAGGAAAGTAATGATAAGTTTAGGCAAAGCACAGAATGGCTTGTGGTATTGAGTAGAACGGGGACTTAAGGAAGAATGAAATGTATGGACCAAAGATTTAAAAGAAGATGATCGTGGGGTTGTAGTAAATAAAGTTTCAAGGGAATAAAGGAATAAGGAGTTGAGAGACTAAGATTAGGAAGGAACCTTCAAGGAAGCAGAGAATTTAGAGAAACAAAGATTATAGAAAATGATTTATAGGAAAATAGTGAGCAACTTATAAAGGACCTCATAAGGGTGAAAGAGTAAGGATTGTAAGAGGAAAATAATATATAGGTCAAAGATTAAGTAAGAGATGCTCGTAGTAGACAAGTAGAAACAGTTCTCAGAATAGTAAATGAGTAAAAGGTGAAAGACTAGAATGAGAAAGGAGCCATCATAGCAAAATGAGTCTCATAAAGAGGATAGCAAAAGGATTACAGTAGTATTCAAAGGAAGAACGTAGTAACAGCATGAAGTCAAGTAACAAAATAGTAAGTTAGAAACTTTTTAGCTGTAAAACCCAATATAAGAAAAGACATCAGATAGGTATACACGAAAGCTCTAGGTAAAGGCTTGTATCATTAGGGCACCGAGAGTTTGAGATTAGCTCCCCCCTCCCAACCCTCGAACGATACCGATAACAAATGGAATGGAAGCGCAACCTTGAGATACTCAAGAAGCAAGTACAAGAGTAGTGATAAAAGACTGAAATGTATGACCCTTAAGGACAACATCAAATTAGATTAACAAGAAAAGAAAAGATAATCTGAGATGTAAAGGGAAACCACTAGATGAAGTAACAAGAGGAGAAGTAGTAACTAAGTATAGAAGGTAAATGACAATATTAAGGTAACCACGGACATATGAGATCTGATGTCCTTCAAAGTAAAGAAAGAAGATATGACCTACCGTAGGTGCAGATAGAGAATAAAATAGAAAAGTAAATCAGCAAGATGGTTGATACCAGTATGGAAAGTGAAATAGTCAAAGGGAAATAACAGACAGGAGAAAACATACTAAGTATCGATGGAAGAGTAATATAATATAAAAACCAAGAGAGCAAGTTTACCTTAATATGGAAATTAATAAAGGGAAGATGCTTAGTTGTGCCCGCGTATAAGAAGACAAACGGATCTAAAAGAATAGTAGAAAAAGATCGAGAATTGAGATCTATGAGATATAGTCCAAGGATAAAACATAGATCAAGTAAGCTCTTAGTAAAATAAAGAAAGGATGAAAAGAATTCTAAGAAAGAGTTAGAAAGAAATTGCGTAAGGTACACAACCCTAGCTTAAGGAGACCAAACCACTATGGGCTTGGGATGGTTTAACCGCGGGTTATGGGTGGTTTGGTAAGTTTGTATTATAGTATAGGGACGACGAAATAGGTTAATACAAAGCAGTTGTTGAAGATGAAAAGCTTAAAGACTACTGAGGATTATAAAGGAATCTAAGGAGTTAATAGTTGAATTTTGAGAGCTAACGTTAAGGACAAGTGGGACAAATGGAATAGAGAGACATCAAGTATAGATATGATGAATTAGAAATCTTCAGTGAAAGCTAAGGTACTAATTATTAAGAATTCACTCAAGTTTAGGAGTTATAGTGTATAAGTAAAGGCCTAGAAAGAAGAGATCATAGAGAGAAAGAGAATAAAGAGTATGAGATACAACGAAAGAACAAAAGGACAGTAATCAAGGTACCAGTAGAAGTATTACAAAATAAGGATTTAGGAAAGGAATATCAGAAAGATCTAATAGCCGACAAAAGTTAGAGATAAAAAGATAAAATTTAGTAGCATTTTTGAGAATTCGTAAAGATCAAGGTAACCACGAGTTAGACACTAGAGAGGATTCGAGGACGAATACTATTTAAGGGGGGGGAGAAATTGTAACGACCGGTAGTTCTTACTACTGCCTACTGTAATATCGTCACATATGAAGCGAAGACATGTAAAATAAACTATGATGGGACCCCAATATATCTATAAAAAGAATTTGGAGACGAACGGTAGACTTCTCGAAGTCCCGGGACGGAACTGTATCGTATTTATTTTTGACTGCCCATAGTATTTTGGGCATAACTTTTCCATACGATCTTCGATTTTTATGAACTTTATATCATTAAAAAGCTTAGTCCGAGGCCTACAACTTCCGCATTAAATATTTTTCCTAATTCGGGCCATAATCAGGTCAAAAACGCGAGTTAAAATCTGGATGAATAGTGATTTCGGATCCAAATGACAAAAAAACTAAATTTCTCCATTTCTCTAGATATTTCTACACCCTTCTTTGTATCAATTAGGTCCTACTATAAAAAGGATCCTATTCACTATTACCAAATATGAAGGAAACGGAATTGGGAGAAGGAGGAGAGAAGGAAGCCGAAAGAAAAAGAGGGGGAAGAAGAGAGGAGAAGAAGAAAAGAAAAGGAAGAAGAAGAAGAGAAAGAAAGAAGAAAGAGCAAGGATAAAGCAAAGAAGAAAGCTAGTGGTGAGTTTCCTTTCTCTTATATCTCCTTATTTTTCAGTTTTAAGCTTGGAATAATGAATGCCTCAAAATCCACCATGAATCCTAGATATCTAAGTTGTGCATTTTGACTTCAATGGAGAAGAAAGCATGCATATCTAAATAGTCTTAAGCATGAGTTATAGTCTTTTTGCAAAATGCCCAAATCTATTTCCTCATGAAGGGTTGGCCGAATATGTTAAGGTTCTTAGGGGGAGTATTTTTACTTCTTTGATGATAATTGATGATGAAGGATGTGTGTTTGATGAGATTTTGATATGAGTTTGTGTTGGTTTTGAATTGAGAAGTTCAAGTTCCATTTTTCTTGTAATGGCCAAGTAGTACCTTATATGTAGGGGCTGACTTCTCGTAGGTTTTAAGAATTTGATGATGTTATTATGTGATTGTTATGTAAAATGAGGTAGAATTACCTAAGGGTATAAGAACGAGAGAATTTAGGAATGTCGCACACCAAGTGTTCGACATAATGTCACACTTAATTTAATTAAAGAAAATAAGCACAATTCTTATGTTGGAGAGAGAGTGTTTAAGATAATGAAAACTCTGATGAGGGTTCCGGATCAAATGCACTAAATGAGATGGCGAGATAAAGAAGTTAGAGAGTGAAGTCAATTCTGTCTCATTTCAGACAGGCTGTGCTTGGAAGTTTATAACTTGAGTTTTATAAGTCTGATTGATGAAATATAAAATTCTGGGTAAACTAGATACATAGAAAGTAACATATCCAAATTTCAGAATTGTTAGACTTAAGATGAGACCGGATCGAATTTTTGAAGTCAGGCTATCTGCTGCCCCTGTGTGCAGTTTTTTCAGTCGCGCGCGCGACCCCCGAACATCAGTCCAAACATGAGTTCTAGGAATCGAAACTGCAATCCGTAAAATCCAAGATAAAATAGACACATAAGAAAATCACATACTCAAAAATCAGATTTTTTAGACTTTATATGAAATTGCAGAAAAATTCAGAAGTTGGAGTTAGAGAAGTGGCGAAATTGTCCAGTTCTCTGCTGCGTAAGTGAGGGAAAGTGCCTTATATCTTGAGTCTTAGGAGTCCAAATCGAGATCCGTAAAAGAATGGCATAAAGTAGACTCATAGAGGAGTATTCTATAAAAACTTCTGCTCCAGAACTGATCCCCTCTATTTATACCGAATTTTCAAAGTCAGGTCACTGTCAGTGACTCTTCTGTTTTGATTGTAGGAGTTGTAGACGCGTAAAATGATTTGCGTAACCACGAAATAAACCTCGTAAAAACTCTATAGGGTGCTATAACGTGTTAGAAACACAGCGGGGGTGATAATTCATGCATTGCACGTTTATTCTTATCTATGGGAATATTCTCGTTGTAGTAGCTAACAAAATTATTCTTATTCATATATATAGATCAATCTCAAGATTCTCAGGGACCTTTCACCCCGTGAAGGGATTCATCTCAGCCGTTTTACAGTGAGTGGACACTTTATCTTTTGGTTGATTTTTATTACTAGTATTTAAATACCAGACTTACTTTTCAGCAATTAGGGCGTTAGCCAAATTTGTTTTTATATCATATATGATTTAGCTTGTTTTGAGAAGTTTTATGGAAAACAGATGTTTTAGTTTGAGTTTTATGTTTTTCAGAAAATGTTTTATGATTTTCGGGGCATGGGGTAAAAACTCTCCCCAGTATGTAACTTGAGATACAGATGGAATTGACGGATACAGAGAGCATGTGCACATGTTGAGGACTGGGGGGACGCCCCTAGATCCTCAGCGCTCAGATGGTACATTCCTGGGCGGAGATGCGCCTACGGGCGGAGATGCGCCTACGAGCGGAGATGCGCCTTGGGCAGAGATGCCCCTACGGGCGGAGATTCTGTTTTTAGAAAAAGGATTTTCAGTTTTCAGAAAAACGATTTTCAGTTTTTAGAAAAGAGTTTTAGAAAAGAATTTAGAAAGACGGATTTAGAGTAAAGAACAAGAAAGAGTTTTCAGTTTTCAGATTCTTAGTAAACAGTTTTCAGAAACCAGTGTTTTAAAGGCAGTTTTCAGAAATATGAAGTTTTGGAATACAAAGATTTCATATAGAGATGTTTTGAAAATATGGTTTTAAAGCTAAAAGATTTTTATATCAGTTTTTCAGTCATTGTCCACTAACTTAGATCGTATAGCGATCTAACCCCCCTCCAGTCTTTATGTTTTGCAGGAATTTCTAGGAGGACGAGCTCGGGAGGACGGATACTGATGCAGTCACCAGGGATGAAGTCCACTAACATTGAGTCATATAGTATAAGAGTCCAGTCAGTGTCAAGTAGAAGTTTCTGTATGCATTAGTAGACTATGAGAAATAAAAAACATATGTTAATTTGTGTAAAGTAAAGTATTTTGTATTCATAGATATGAGAAATAAATGCATTTCAAATTGAGTATGGTTTATATACATGACATTGCATTTGAACAGATTAGAATACAGTCAGAGAGTCAGAGGCTTATGGGGTTAGTGTAGCTATCCCCTGCCGGTAACATCTCTCAGATCAGGGATGTTACACGATTATGACGAAACCTTTTACCATTTGCCGTGATTAAATCCATTCGGATAATGCTTGCTATTTCTGCATATTTCGTTTATGAAATATGGTAGCTGGACGTCAAAAGCTTTCCTAAACGGAAACCTTTTAGATGATGTTTACATACAACAACCTAATAATTTTGTCGTGCCAAAACATGCAAACTAGGTGTACATGTTAAATCGATCCATTTATGGATTGAAACAAGCATTGCGTTCTTGCAACCAACGTTTTGATTAGATCATAATGGTATATGGTTTCATTCAAAATGATGATGATGATTCTTGTGTATATAAGAAGGTTAGTGGGAGCGCACTAACAATGATTGTCCTATACGTTGATGATGTATTGCTTCTTAGCAATGACATTCCCATATTACAATCGGTGGCTTGGCTTTCGTTAAAATTTTCCATAGAAAAACTTGGGAGAGGCAACCTTTATTATGGGAATAAAGATCTACTGGGATAGATCTAAAAGTTATTGGCACTCTCCAAGAGCTCGTACTGTGACAAACATGTACACGACCTGATGTCTCATATGCTTTGAGCATCTGAAGTCACTATCAGGCCGATCCAGGTGATGGTCACTGGAATGATGTTAAGAACATCCTGAAGTATCTTAGACGAATTAAGGATGTTTTCTTAGTATATAGAGATGGAGAACTTGAGGTGATTGGGTTCACCGGTGAAAGTTTCCAAACTGATAAAGACGATTGTAAGTCGCAATAAAGGTACATATTTTGTTTTGAACAATGGAACAATGAGCTGGAAATCTTCCAAGCAAGATATTGTTGCCGATTCAACAACAAAATCAGAATATATTGTTGCGGCTGAGGCATCAAAAGAAGCATTTTGGATCTATAAAATTCCTAATTGGATTAGGAGTAGTTCTATTAGCAGCTGAGCTGGGCTACAACACAGGCTAAGGAATTACAGTCTCATCAATGATCCAAGTATGTACTTCGACGATTTCATCTTATCCGTGAGATCATACATCATGGTGATGTCAAGATCAAATGATCGTTTCAGATGATAGCCTTGCATATCCGCTGACGAAAGCGATATATCAGCATAAGTATGAGTGACCCGTACATAGTTCAGGTGTTGGACGCTTAAGTGATTGGCTATAGGCCAAGTGGGAGATTGTTGGACAATTATGACCCATAGCATCACTATTTGTAAAAAAAACATGGTGTTCTTATACAAATTAACTATGTGACAAAGGAAATTACTCTTTTATCATTTTGTAATTGGATTACTTCGATATATAAATGATAAAAGTCCATATGATTAGCTGGATTAATAAGATATGAGACAATATTAATCCACGAAAGGTTTAATCATTAAATATCCCAGTCGTAGTATTATCGAGACTGGACATCGATAATACGGAATAGACTAGTATTACACTTATGCGAGTTATGGAACCTTAACGACATAGTTTTCATATATTTAAGTATTGGATACTTATACAAGTGTGATAGGAGGTTCTATTAGCCGTTGGACCAGGAACAGCTTCGCTCTGGATAGACCCATCGGAATCCCATTGGTAGTAAGACTATGTGTCTATGGGAATCCGAATCAGGGTAGGTGTATATTGTTATGTGTACGCCTCTTTTGGGTATACTGAGAATTGTAGTGTATTGGGTGTGATGTCAAGATGGAAGTATCACTTCAGTCATATGGAGATGATAATCACGTAGGATACAAAACTAGTACTCTTAAATGCTACAGCTATAGGGATAATATGTTGGTCTACTCTAAGCTTCCCAAGATCATTAATCAAGCATGAAACAAGTGTAAATACAATCATAGGAGGTGCGGAAAAACTCACAATGAATGGATTGGATGCATGTGGTGATGAACCAAAAACGAACTGCCCTCCTCCATGAAGCTCGGCAGTGAGCTGCTCGGTTTGGGGACTGCTCGGAAATGGGTTGTGTTCCTCCTCCAATAATCGGCCATGGGTGATCCTCCATTGAAGCTCCAAGCCTGTGTTTATTCCTTGCTCATGAAAATACTTCCCTATCACCTTGGTATATCTCTAATGGTGTGCTAGCACTTGTGATGTTCTTTTCCACAAAAATCATCACATCTCTTCCTTCCTCATTGGTCAAACCAGTAGAAAAATATAAGAAATATGGTCATACGGCTGAGAGAGAAGAAGAAGAGCATTTGGCTCCAAAAACGGTGAAAACCGTGAAAGAGAGTGAGGAGAAAATAATAAAGTGTATTAGGTTTTATATTTTCAAAATAATTAACCATTTATCACTTTTTAATTTCAAAAAGGCAAGCATTTAATGCCTTTCAATCATCTCACATCAACTCACATCAATCAATCAAATGTCACATCACTCAAAGTGACATGTGATTTGACGCTTGATGTGACTTACGATTGTTGAGCCTTGATTTGACTTGCGTGCCGCACTCGAATTCGAAATGCGAATGCGCTCGCAAATAATCCCGGGTTCGGGTTCGCTAATTCCAAATTAACGAATTTTCCGTTGCGTCGTAATTAAACGATTACGCCTAGCGAAATCACTATTCACATCGCTAACGAATTAATTCTAAATTAACTCGTTCGCCCGAATTAAAATCTAATTTTAATTCGCGCGTCGAAATCCAATTTCATATAATATATCAAAATATATATTTAATCGATTATTCCAAATTAATCATTTTCTCTCTTTCTTTGATATTTTATCCCAGATAAAATATCTCCGTAATTAATCCCAGATAATTTTCTCTCTCATTGAATTAATCCCAGATTAATAAAGTGCGAGTCATACGTCATCGGTGAATCTTCGGGAAGCGACCCATGAGATCCCCGAAATGTTGGTAGTAAATCGGGTCGTCGGACTATCCGAACACGCAAGTACGTAGTCTACGTTTACACCGATTCACAAGACAAGGTTAGCTTCTAGCAAAGCGTCATGCCTACCCAATTCTCCGGAAACATGCTTACAGGAATAAGTGATCTATATCAGGCGTAGTATACGTAGTATTGCGTATTTCGATCCTGTATCCAATGATCACGTGCTAGGCCTGGGGTTGGAATTATATCTGCCCCGTACGAAGCACAAGTCGGATGTCTGGTAACTAGTCTCTATATCGGATAACTATGACCTAGTCATATTATCCCGATGACTGCAGTACTAAAGAGAATCAGTACTGTATCCTACGTGACCACCATCTCCATATGACTGGAGTGATACTTTCGTCTTAACATCACACCCAACACACTACGATTCTCAATATACCCAGCATTGGCGTACACAGAACCTGTTAAAGCCCTGGACGACCTCAACCAAAGTATATTGATTGTCGCAAGTATTAGCGGTGCAAGTCTCAGGTTCAGACCAAATACACCTACCCTGATTTCAGATTTCCATAGACACATCGTCATACTACCAATGGAATTCCCAAGGGGTCTATCCAGAGCGAAGCTGTTTCCCGTACCATCGGTGAAACACAACCTCATATTACACTTGCGTGAGTATCCTATACCCAAATATATGAGAACTATACCGTTGTGCCCTCACAACACGCACAAGTGTAATACTAGTCTTTTACGTATTATCAATGTCCAATCTCGATAATACTCTGACTAGGGATATTTAATGATTTATCCTTCGTGGACTGATACTGTCTCATATCATTCTCTGTCTAGAAACAAATCATAGGGACCTCCTATCATTTATACATCTAGGTGATCTAATCACAAATGATAAGAGTGCAATCTCTTTTGTCACATAGATAATTGTACAACAACACCGTGATCTGTACAAATAGTGACGTTATGTCAAATTGTCCAACAATCTCCCACTTGGCCTATAGCCAGTCACTCGAGTGTCTACCACCCGAACTATGTAGGGTCGCTCAAATTGCTGAGAAAAGGTTTTCGTCAGCGGATTTCATGATTATCGTCTGATGCGATTTATTCGATCATCACATCGACATGATGTATGATCCGAACGAATCAGATGAATAGTCGAAGTATGTATCTGGATCGTTGATGAGACCACTAATTCTTTAGCATGTGCTGAAGCCTAGCTTAGCTGCTAAAAGAATTATATCTAATCTAATTAGATTATTACGACCCCAGAAGGCTTCTATTGCTGGCTCAGCTACAGCAATAACCCGCATTTGTTATTTATTCGGTAACGGTATCTTGCTTGGAAAATTTCCAGCTCACTGTTCTGTTTTTCAAACTGTATAGTACGTACAGTTTTTTATCGGTTAGGAAACTTGCAACAGTGATCTCTGTCACTTCAAGTTCTCCTTCTCCATTGTTTAAGACAGCATCCTTAGATCTCTAAGATACTAATGGATGTTCTTAATATCAATCTAATGACTATCACTTGGATTGGCCCGTTTGTGAATCATATGCTCAAAGCGTATGAGACACCAGGTCGCGTACATTTTTCAATGTACGATTTCTTGGAGAGTTTTATCGAAAGCCAAGCTTTCGCCGATTTGTCTTATGGGAATATCATTTCCAAGAAATGACATATTATCATTATTTATAGGACAACCACTTTCAGTGCGCTCCCAGTAACCCTCTTATATACACAAAAATCATTTACGTTTGAATTAAAATCATAAACCATTATGATTATATCAAAACGATAATTCCAAAAACCTATGCTTGTTTCAATCCAAACATGGATCGAATAACCCACAAACCTTGTTTGCTAGTTTGGTACGACAAAATTGACAGGATGTTGTAAACATCCTCCAAAAGGTTTCCCTTTCAGGAAAGCAATTTTGCCATTAAGCTGAAATATTTCATAAATGAAACATGCAGCTTTAGCAAGCATTATCCAAATGGATTTACCGTGGCAATAGGTTAAAGGTTGCATCGTAATCAACACAATGTTGATAACGATACCTTTTCGCTAAAAGCCTAGCTTTATACGTTGGTATGTTGCCATCCATGTATGTCTTCCTTGAGACTTATATAGTACCAATAGGCACAATGCCTTGCGGTACATCAATAGTATCCAAACATAATTGATATACATGGAATCCATTTTGGATTCATGACACTTTGTCATAATCGGGAGTCGATACCTTGTATCACTTCCTCATACGTAGTCAGTTGGTAACCTCAAAAGATCGACATCTTTACGAGGTGAGATCAGAAACCCATACCCCAGGTTGTTTTTTGACTCTCTCCGACTACGCGGTTCTTGTGTATCGAAGATTAATGGTTTATTTTCATCCTTGATGAACTATTTGTGTTCCATTAGGAATCGATGCCAGGAATAGTATACTCATATTTTCATCGAGTTTTACTATCCTCCCACTTACCACTGCATATCAATATTCCTCTTAGGAAAACCGACATGGTGAGCAACAATCTAATTTTTCTCTTGTGAGTTTTATAAGTACTATACTTATGGTATCCCTAGGATAACCTACAATTGGAACTTATCCAATTTGGGTTTTAGTTTGGTATCATCGAAACATACGCCTAGCATACCCAAATTTTCAGGAATGTGAAACTCGGCTTCTTTCCGGTTCATATCTAATATGAAATCTGTCAAACAGATTTTTATGGAACCTTATTCTAAATAAGTTCTGCACTGTTAATGCTTATCCGTTGAAGGAAATGGTAGCTCAGAGCGACTGATGATTAACCTTATCATGTCTAACAAGATTCGGTTTACTCAGTTCGGATACAGAGTCAAATTGACGTGTTCCGGGAGGAGTCCTCATTTGAAAGAATACTATACTCTTTCAAGTATATAAGAAACTTATTGCTTAAGTATTTTCCATTACGGTCTTACCGTGATTGTATAATACTATAGCCGATCTGTATGTCTATTCGTGTCGAAACTATAAGAGTTTCCGATTTAGGTTCTTCAAAGAAACAAATAACCATAACGCGATTCCACATCCGTACAAGTCACGAAATTTTAATATCCACCTCTAGCCTAACTAGACATGGGCCCACTTGATTCACTATGAACTAGGGCTATCAGATAGGTGGTATTTACACTTTTACCAAGTAAATAGTGTTTTAGGCAGTTTTGCCCAATAAACTAGATTCGTAGACTTTATTTGAATGGAATCAAATTAGTTCGAGTACCCACTCTTCAAAAGTGTGGATATAAGAGTCTCGTTTCATTGTGTCCCAGAAACATGCCACATTCAAGTTTCAATCTGATCAAATCAGTTTGAGCTATTTATTTGTCATATTATATGTTTGAGATTTAATTTATATTCAAAATATATAATGCGTTATTCACATATAATGTGTTTATCTCTATCATCTTATATAATAAAACACTTTAGTGTTCTAGAATATAAAGGTATTCCGCAACGAATTATACATTGATATAGAGATAATGTTCTAGTCAATTAGTTACATTATAACAGTTTCCTAATTTATGTACATACCCAAAGGGTAGTTCCTAAACTTAGGTATCTACGGTTAAAACAGCGACTTTCGTCCGTTTTCAATTCAAGATTAATCTCTATCGAAGTCAGTATCCTGTTCAAAATAGAATCTGAACATCAGTACATATATTTTATGTATCATACTAAGTATTTAAAAAACTAATTTCAATACTAGTCATGAACATATTTATGACAATCATATTTGAAGTCAAAGCCTTGCTCATCTTCAATTCCTTCATGTTTGCTTTGTTCAAACGGCAGTCACGCTTCCGCGATCCCGTTGCCACATTTAGGCAGACATTTTGGGATATGTCCTTTTATCTTCCTAGAAGATTATAATGATTTTGCCTTTGCCCTTTTTCACACTCCAGAAGCCTTTTGCCAAGCCTTGGCATTCTGGAATATCGAAGTAAGGTGCGCCTTGCGCTACTTGCCTTATTGCAAACTTTGACTTTTCTCCTTGAGAGTTGCCATTAATTCTCCAAGAATTATTTATTGCAATCTAGTACTTCTAAGATCTAATAATAGACCTATGAAGATCCTTCAATTTCTATATCATACTTTAAGGATCTAATCCTTAGTTCTGATTAAAAATTAAGGAGTCTATTAAATAAGTTTAATGGATTAAGCACTTAAGTTATCATACATGAATCTTCCAAAGATTATGCTCCACTAATTGCTTAACTCCGAGCTTAGGTTTAATATGCTATTTTATCAAATAAAGTAACTTATTATTTCCAGGACCATCCTGAAAGTTTATTCCCAAATAGAAAAATTAAGCCATTTAAATACATTTTCCCTAGGATTATGTTTTAAATGTCAATCTTTCACAAATATCACTTGATTTTAATAGTCCAACTATTTAATCAACGATTGGTGGTACTATTTATTATAATGATTATATAGTTCAACTATATAATCAAATATAATTTAAATTAATTACCTCAATTACATTGATTACTATAATTCAATTATAAAATCAACTGTAATGAAATTAATTAATTCAAATATATTGATTACTATAATCCAATTATTAATCAACTATATACAATCCAACTGCTTATTAAACAACAATTTAAATATTAGTCCAACTAACATTTAATTATTTGACGATGAATATTTGTTTTGAGTGCGTATGGCGAGTAATTGAACGAATATTGCAAATTCAATTCTTGCCTCCCACTATTTTTCGGCGAGCCTCTAACCCTCTGTCGAGTACTCAGGAAACCGTGTTTCCTAATGGGCTAGGATCCCGTTAAATATCACACAATCTTGACTTTGGCCAACAAATTGTATGATAATTAACTAGGTAGATCTCTAAGATTGATTGGATCTGATCCAATTCCTAGATCCGGTAGGGGGACATCCAAGTCCGAAACATATATCTCTATATATGCCAATACATCCAATGTATTACCTAACCTTTTTCCTCTGAATCAACTAAGCCTTGGCTTTGGCACAACAAACTTAGTGATCCCAGTCAAGCGCGACCTATTGACCATGGAAAGCTTCGTAATCAATGTCGATGGACAAGAAGTGGTCTTGACTTTGGCCAACAAACCACAACTTGGACAAGACACTGATATGGAACAAAGCCTTCATGATTCAAACAAATCTTCGACAGACAAATGCCTTGACTTGGCCAACAAACCAAAGCCGTCTCGGATCTTGAGTGAGAATCACACAATGGAAGGAAAGACACTTAATATTTAGCGAGGGTTTTTCGCGTGCAAATTGGCAACCAATTTATTATCTTTGTTAATGTCTCATCATCATACACCCTTAAACATGCATTCTAAATACATAATGAAGCGCATATGAAAAATAATAATGATATGCGGATGGATACTTTACATTGATCCTAGATCAAATCTCTCTTTTTCTCTCTCCAGCTAGCACATGTTTTACTTCTACCCATTACACTACACTTCTAAAGAAACCTCATTTACATTGAGGGGAATAGGTGAGAAGAGAATACAAAGAATGAGGAGGTAATAAGGCTGGACTCGCATGTCCAACTAATAAATCAAATTTATTACAATTTCCAAAATTGCCCCACCCATCTAATATCCATCCAATATACATTATTCATGCACCACAACCATGTATTCATACAAGCATGTTATCAATCAATCTAATCAAATTAATTAATCTGATAATTAATGACCATCCAATGTTCAAACAATGATTTGATTTTTGCTCGAGTCAAACTCGTTTTTCGAATAAGTACTCAAAGTACGAATTCTCGAATTAAATTAAATTACATAACTAAATCCAATCCATTTGTATTTAATTCTAATTCACTATTTAATTCCAAATTAAATATTACACTTTATAAAATAAACCTTTACGACTTAAATTCCAAATTTAATCGTTATTGGTCACAAATCCCGATTAATATCCAATATTAATTTAATTAAACTCCAATGGGCTTTTAATTAATTTCTTTAAGGCGTGGACTTTTGGTCAACTCGGGTTCAAACCGAATAACCAAAATCCAATCCGGGAGTTACCCCATAAGCCAGAAATCAATTTAGGCCCATTAGGCCCAATTAAATTTAAAGGTTCATGAAGTCGCATTTGGGCTTCATGGAAGCGGTTTTGGGCCCAATTGGATCCAACCAATTTGCCTAAACCCAACTTTGTACAACAAAGCCCAATAAGCCCAATAACAACATAACAAGCCCAAATCCAATTTTAAGCCTAATTAATTAAAATACAAAAATTCCAAATTTCACATTCTAATAACCAAGTGTATAGCATTATTAATACCCAAATCAATATTTCCAAAACACCAAATTGTACAATTAATCATGCTTATCCATTACAAACATGTCCAACACATTTTGATCAAAATCAAACCCAATTTTACATGCTATTGTTCTCGGCAAAGGGGAAATTATATCCAATTTCAAATCCAATCCAATTGAACCAAATTAAACATTAAATCAACATCCCCTACATGATTCTAACTCATCCAATGAATCAAAAAATCAAAATCCAAGACAATTTAGAGTTCTAAATTTTCGGCCATCACACAAAAATTGGGGAAAATTGTTCCAAACATTTTTTCATCAAATTGATCCAATCAATCATCAATTCAACAACATTTAAGCATACTAATTCATCCAATTTCATTAAATCATGCCCAAATTCGTTTTGCCCAATTTTAACCCTAAAATTAATTTCATGCTTTCAAAGGCTCTGATACCATTGTTGGTCTACTCTAAGCTTCCCAAAATCATTAATCAAGCATGAAACAAGTGTAAATACAATCATAGGAGGTGCGGAAAACTCACAATGAACGTATTGGATGCATGTGGTGATGAACCAAAAATGAACTGCCCTCCTCCATGAAGCTCGGCAGTGAGCTACTCGGTGTGGGGACTGCTCGACAATGGGTTGTTATCCTCCTCCAAGAATCGGCCATGGGTGATCCTCCATGGAAGCTCCACGCTTGTGTTGATTCCTTGCTCATGAAAACACTTCCCTATCACCTTGGTATATCTCCAATGGTGTGCTAGCACTTGTGATGTTCTTTGCCATAAAAATCATCACATCTCTTCCTTCCTCATTCGGTCAAACCAGAAGAAAAAAAGAAAACATATGGCCATACGGCCGATAGTGAAGAAGATGAGCATTTGGCTCCAAAAACGGTGAAAACCATGAAGAGATAGAGAGAGAGAAAATAATAAAATGTATTAGGTTTTATATTTCCAAAATAATTAACCATTTACCACTTTTTAATTTCAAAAAGGCAAGCATTTAATGCCTTTCAATCATCTCACATCAACTCACATCAATCAATCAAATGTCACATCACTCAAAGTTACATGTGATTTGACGCTTGATGTGACTTGCGATTTGATGCCTTGATTTGACTTGCGTGCCGCACTCGAATTCGAAATGCGAATGCGCTCGCAAATAATCACGGGCTCGGATTCGCTAATTCCAAATTAATGAATTTTCTGTTGTGTCGTAATTAAACGATTACGCCTAGCGAAATCACTATTCACATCGCTAATAAATTAATTTTAAATTAACTCGTTCGCCCGAATTAAAATCTAATTTTAATTCCGCATCGAAATCCGATTTCATATAATATATCAAATATATTATTTTAATCGATTAATTCCAAATTAATCGTTTTCTCTCTTTCTTTGATATTTTTATCCCAGATAAATATATTCGTAATTAATCCCAGATTAATTTTATCTCTCATTGAATTAATCCCAGATTAATTAAAGTGTGAGTCATACGTCATCGGTGAATCTCGGGAAGCGACCAATGAGCCCCAGATATGCTGGCAGTAAATCGAGTCGTCGAACTATCCGAACACGCAAGTACCTAGTACTACGTTTACACCGATTCACAAGACAAGGTTGGCTTCTAGCAAAGCACCATGCCTACCCAATTCTCCGGAAACATGCTTATAGGAATAAACGATCTATATCAGGCGCAGTATACGTAGTATTGCGTATCTCGATCCAGTATCCAATGATCACGTGCTAGGCCTGGGGCTAGAATTGTGTCTGCCTCGTACGAAGCACATGTAGGATGTCTGGTAACTAGTCTCTATATCGGATAACTATGACCTAGTCATATGATCCCGATTACTGCAGTACTTAAGAGAACCAGTACCGTATCATACGTGACCATCATCTCCATATGACTGGAGTGATACTTCTGTCTTAACATCACACCCAACACACTACGATTCTCAATATACCCAGCATTGGCGTACACAGAACCTGTTAAAGCCCTGGACGACCTCAACCAAAGTATATTGATTGTCGCAAGTATTAGCGGTGCAAGTCTCAGGTTAATACCAAATACACCTACCCTGATTTCGGATTTCCATAGACACATAGTCATACTACCAATGGAATTCCGAAGGGGTCTATCCAGAGCGAAGCTGTTTCTCGTACCATCGGTGAAAAACAACCTCCTATTACACTTGCGTGAGTATCCTATACCCAAATATATGAGAACTATGCCGTTGTGCCCTCACAACATGCACAAGTGTAATAATAGTCTTTTATATATTTATCGATGTCCAATCTCGATAATACTATGACTATGGATATTTAATGATTTATCCTTCGTGGATTGATACTGTCTTATATCATTCTCTGTCCAGGAAAAAATCATAGGGACCTCCTATCATTTATACATCTAGGTGATCTAATCACAAATGATAAGAGTGTAATCTCCTTTGTCACATAGTTAATTTGTACAACAACACCATGATCTGTGCAAATAGTGATGTTATGGGTCATAATTTTCCAACAAGTATGACTAGGTAGTGATTATTCGATTACAGAGACTAGTTGCTAGTGATCCGATATGTGCTTCGGACGGGGCAGACACAATTTCAGCCCTAGGTCTAGCATGTGACATCCGATACTGGATCGTAATATGTAATATTTTATATACTACGCCTGAAAAGATTATATATTCTTCGTTGAATATTTTTGGAGAATTGGGTAGGCCATAGTGCTTTGCTAGAAGCCAACCATGTCTTGTAAATCGATGAGAACGTGGTACCGGGTACGCATGTGTTCGGATAGTCCGATGACCGTATTTACTGCCAACATATCAAGGGATCTCTTGGGTCACTTCCCAAAGATTCATCGATGACATTTGACTCAAACAGAATTAATCTGGGATTAATTATCAGAGAGAAAATTAATCTAGGATTAATTGCGTCATGAATTAATCTTGGATTAGTTTGTGAAGAAGAGAGAATGCGATTAATTTGGAATTAATCAGTAAAATAAATTTAAATGTTAAAATTGATTTTTTTTAAATTTATTTATTTGGGCTAAAATAATATATTGGATATATTAATTGAAATCAGATTTCTTTACTTTTCAGTTTTTACTTTCCCCAATTTACTTTTACGCACAATACTTTTCTTTCTTTAATTTTCAGTTTTTACTTTTAAGTAATGAGAAGGTAACTCTCCTTTGCTGGGGTAAAAGGTAAAACTTTTATTACTAATATTTAGATTAATCTCCTTTAATTATAATATATAAATTAGTTAAAACTTGACTTAATGAGGATACCGCCATATTGGTCGGTTGGTAATTATTTAAATTGGTTTTAACCTGACTAAACTGGATACCGCATGATTGGTCGGTTGGTAATTAATTATTAATTTGACTTAATCTGGATACCGCCTATATGGCTGGTTGGTAATTATCATGCAAAGTTAATATATTATATTAAGGGAGATATCTAGAATAGAAGTAATAAAAGTGGATCCTTTTACCTCAGCATTTTCTTTTATTGTACTTTTACTTTATTGACTTTTCAGTAATTTACTTTTCAGCATTTTACTTTCAGCAATTTACTTTCAGCAATTTACTTTCAGCAATTTACTTTTCAGTAATTTACTTTTCAGCATTTTACTTTTCAGCATTTAATTTTCAGTATTTAATTTCAGCATTTTACTTTCCGTCATTTACTTTTAAGCAATTTACTTTTCAGCATTTTACTTTATGTATTTTTTTATTTAAGTTTTTACTAGCCCTAGTTATGTGTCGTAACTAAGTTAGTTATATGGGGTTGTGATGAATTCTAATATCCCCGGTTTATGAGGGGTTATTTTATAGTTGGGTAATTTAAAGGTTTACTTATTAAGTCTTAAGCTTAATGCGTCTTGTTAATTGGCCACTAATAAGATTGATCTGGTAAATCTAAAATAAACTTGACAAATAATTTAGGTTTCATCCTTAGACTTAATAACCCACCATCTTCCTTGAGGATAGATAACCCTTTAATAGATTTCCTTACAGGATAGATATATACCTGTCGGGCGGGGGTAGCCATAATTGGAACTTAAACTTAATGAATCCAGGTAATTTGGTTGACATAGACATATGGTTCAATTGGGTTATACTGGGTATTTGCGTCTGACCATCAACAGAGGCTTTCGCATAATTTAGTGTTCCAGGTTAGTAAACCGATATATTACACAAAAATGAAATAATCACTTCATCTTCAAAATGATATTGGAAGATTCACAACCCTAGATAGTTTCCTAATATTGAATTTTCTTAAACCTACTTTCGCGTAATTTTATTTACTTTTTTTTTTAAAAATTCAAAATCATCACCATTTCAAATCAATCAATCAACATGTTAGATACTAGTAATCATTTGACCTCATAAAATTAATAGATTAGGTATTAAGTCCTCGTGGGATCAATACTTTTTATACTACTTGAACGATACGTGCGCTTGCGTTATATGCGTGTGATTACACACCGGTCAAGTTTTTGGCGCGTTGCCGGGGACTTATTTATCTTTCACTATTAGTTTTGGGGTTAGATACGTTACTTGTATCTAATTTCTTTTTACTTATTGTTTTTGTTTTCTTGTGTTTCAGGTTCTCAGAAACTACATGAGACGAACCAGAAGCTTTGAACTCCGACCGCTTGACCCAGAAATTGAAAGAACCATCAGACAGTTGAGAAGAGAAAGGCGAGAAGGCCAAGAAGCTTTAGTCAACATGGAACCTGAACCTTTGGAAGTTGCACCACCGATACCCATTCGAGACAGAACCATTCCGATGGTCGACAGCTTCATTTCATGTATTGTACTTCCTTCTTTACCAGCAAATACGTGTGACATCAAAACATGCATCCAGATGATTCAGCAGTCAGTACAGTTTGGGGGAAATGCAATTGAAGATCCTAATACCTACATCAGTAACTTCTTGGAAGTTTGTGGTACTTTCAATTACAATCGAGTAGCTGAAGAAGCAATGAGACTACGGGTTTTTCCATATTCCCTGAAAGACAGAGCCAAAGCTTGGCTACATTCACTACCAGCAGGTTCCATCACAACTTGGAACACTCTAGCCATAAAATTCCTTGCAAAGTACTTTCCACCAGCAAGAACTGCATAGTTGAGGAATGACATCACATCCTTCGTGCAACAAGATTCAGAATCCCTTTGCAAAGCTTGGGAAAGATTCAAAGATTTACTCCGGAAATGTCCTCATCATGAGATCGCAAAGTGGCTACAAGTCAAAACCTTCTACATTAGACTTTCTGGAATAATGAGAACCACAATTGATGCTGCTGCTGGAGGAGCTTTGATGGCAAAAGGAGAAGATCAGGCCTGGGACTTAATTGAAGAAATGGCCAACAACAATTCTTTATGGCCAACAGAAATGAGCATATTCCAAAGAATTGCAGGAATTTATGAAGTTGGAGCCAACACAACACTGAATTCCAAGCTGGATGTGATTTGCAAAAATCTGGAAACTCTTAACATGAAAGTTAATGATGGATCCACAAGTTCACAATATGGAGGAGCACCATAATCAAACCAACTTGAAGAGACGGTGAATTATGTCAATAATTTCAACAGACAGGGGAACAATCCATATTCCAACACCTACAACCCAGGGTGGAGGAATCATCCGAATTTTTCATGGAGCAACAATTCAGGGCAAAAGAACAATCCACCACATGGATTCAAACAGCAGAACCATCCACTACCTGGATTCCAACAACCAAATAAAAGCCAGGAGCATGAAAAAGAACGAGGAAAAATATAAGTGCTGGCCCAGTTGGAGAAGCAAGAAGCAAAATACGATGCTTTAGCAGCTATGGTTCAAAATCAAGTAGCATTGAATCAAAGCCATTCAGTCTCTATTAAAGCACTGAAAAATCAAATAGGACAATTGGCCAATGCTCAAAGTTACAGACCGCCAGGTAATCTTCCCAGCAACACAGAGCCAAATCCAAGGAACATGGGAAATGAGCAATATCATGCCATAATGTTAAAAAGCGGTACTGAAATCAACAAAGATGTTGGAATCAAGGCAACAATTGAAGATATTCCAAAAGAAACAAAGCAACTGATGGAGGAAAAAAAAGCAAAGGAAAAAGAACAGATCACTCTACCTCCACATTTTCCTCAGCGTCTTCAGAAAAAAAAAACTGGACAAGCAGTTTGCTCGTTTCCTGGAGGTGTTCAAAAAGCTGCACATCAACATTCCATTTGCAGAAGCCTTGGAACAAATGCCCAACTATGTCAAATTCATCAAAGACATTCTTTCACGAAAATGAAGATTAGGATACTACGAGACAGTAGCATTGACGGAAGAATGCAGTGCCATCATTCAGAGGAAACTTCCCCCGAAGTTGAAAGATCCTGGCAGTTTCACCATTCCATGCATCATAGGAGAACATAACTTTGGTAAGGCTTTATGTGATTTAGGTGCAAGTGTTAACTTGATGTTTTTTCTATTTTCAGGAAACTGCAGATTGGAGAAACAATGCCAACTTCAGTCTCTCTATAATTTTCTGATAGAATGCTCGTATTTCCAATAGGCGTAGTTGATGATATGCTGGTCAAGGTTGACAATTTCATTTTCCCAATAGATTTTATTGTCCTTGATATGGAGGAAGACGTAGATGTGCCAATCATCCTCGGGAGACCATTCTTGGCTACTGGTCCAACCATTATTGATGTATAAAAAGGAGAATTAACCATGAGGGTACATGACCAAGAAGTAACATTTAATGTTTTCAAGGCCATGAATTTCCCAGATGATGAAAAGAATGAGGAATGTTTTAGACTTGATGTGATACATAGTACCGTTCAGAACTCTGATGAAAGACAAAGTTCTACTAACAAACTTAAAGCATGTCAATTGCCAATGGAGCCTGAAGATAAAGCGTACTGAGTACTGAAGAAGCCTATACTTGCACTACAAGCAACAGAAGAGAAAAAGTTCCACCAGCTCAACGAATTGGAGGAATTTCACAATCATCCTTTTGAGGATGCCAAATTGTACAAAGAAAAGGTCAAGAAGAAACAGAATAAGAAGTTAGTGCGCATACAACTGGAACCATGGCAGAAGGTACTGTTAAACAAATCAAGGGTGAAATTCTTCCTATGGAAGCCAAAATCACGGTGGTCAGGTCCATTTGTGATCACCAAGGTTTTACCAGATAGAGCAGTTGAGATACATGATCTCGACTCCAACAAAACATTCAAGGTTAAAAACAAGCGTGTCAAGCACTACTGGGGAGAATCATTTGAGCGACAAAAAGAAAGTGTCACACTTTCAATCCAGCCTAATGTTTGAGAAGTCACGTCTAGCTGACGACGTTAAACTTAGCGCTAGCAGGGAGGCAACCCATGTAATTTGTGTATATATTGTGATTGGTGTGTGATTTAATTTTGTGTGTTTAGTTTTTACATATTAAGTCATTTCAAGATGGAAGAAGCTCTCGAAAATTTTCACAAGCAATTTCCTTCTCTCCCTCAAAACTCTCTGATGAAATTCTACAAAGCTCGCTTGGAACAGATGAGACTACTAACGATCCATGGTGTTCCTAATGACATTCATTGGGTAATTGAAGCACGGGTCCGATTGGCAGGTGAGCCTTCTGACTCTTTTATTTCACATCTGCCTGGTTTTGGAAGAAGCACCTATGCAAAGAAACGTAGAGCTAAGCAAATGGGTGTTTGTTACAAATGTGCACGCTGGAATTGCAATACTCGTTGTCATTCTTAGGAATGGTGTTTGATAATCGCGAAGACAAAATTAAATTCATTAAGAATGGCTTGAGTAAGGAGTTTGTAGATAATATATCTTCGACTCTTGAGACGCATCCCATTGGATATGTTCATATAGGCATTCGCAAATTGCATACACAATTCCAAAAAGAAAGACAACAGTTAAGTCTTGGGAATCTGACTCAAAAAGACCCTGTTTGCCAATTTATAAGAAAATTGGATGGGAAGCTTGTCCCTAACTCATAAACGTCAATCAAGCCGCTACGTTTCTTGTACATATTATATCTCTTTGTCTTTTCCTAATAATTGTGATTTGTTTTGTTGTTTTCTTTTACTTTCTCCGACATGATCCATACCTTTTTGACTATCACGATTTATTTTACTGTTAACTAATAATTGTCATTTGGCAGGTACTAGTGCTTTTATTTTACTCACCATTTTCAGGTATTATAAATTCAACTCATCATTGCACTTTTGAAGACATCCAGAGTAAAACATGGAAGCCGCTTCAAGAAGACGAGTTGAAAACATCTGTGTGTTTTGCGGTACTAGAGTTGGTGTTAAGCCACAATACGTAGAGAAAACACATGAATTGGATCGAGCCTTAGCTGCAAGGAATATGCACTTAGTATATGACGGAGGCAATCTTGGACTTAAGGGGATCATTTCAAAAGCTGTAAAGGAGGGAGGCAGTCACATTTTGGGAATCATCCCAAAACCTTTGGCAGAGGCGAATCTTATTGGACCATTAAACGGAGATGAACTTATTGTGCAAGGTATGTCCGAGCGACTAGTGGAAATGATTAATCATGCTGATGCATTTATTGCTTTGTCAGGTGGCTTGGGCACATTGGAGGAAATTTTTATAGTGCTATCTTGGGCGAACCTGAACATACACCAGAAACTAATTGGGTTGTACAACGTTGATGGATTTTATGATTTTCTTTGTGTGTTTCTTGATGATGCCCGGAGAAATGGGTTTGTGTCAAAACCTTTAAAAGAACTCATTTTCACTGCCAGAACTGCTCCGGATCTAATTGCCAAATCTTAGCCTATGACCACAAATTGACCCTGTCCTTTCAAAGATAAATTGGTCCGATGACGATCGTGGTAAGAGGCGTCGGATTATTCTGGATCTTAACCTTTAACTTTCCGTGTAGAATTTCAGCTAACTAGGTATTATCTATTAAACTATTCTTCTACTGTTTAAGACATGGGGAAAATGTCTCATTTAGGTTTGGGGGAGGGAATTAGTTGATTAGTATATTATTTTTAGTTGTGAGTTGTTTTTATTTTCAAAAAATATAAAAAAAAATTGAAAAATTTTCAAAAATTACAAAAATATTTTGCGTTTTTGTGTTTTTATTTTGACTAAAAAGGTGAAATTGGTAAGAGATAGCTGAGTAATGAGTTTCCACGCCTGAGATGTATTTCAAACCTAATTCGGAACAAGTTAATTTTTGTCTATTTCCTTTTGAATTATTTAATTTGTGAATTCTCCATAAAATTGACTAAAATGGATCTTCATATGCTCAGTTGACAGGTATTATCAACATGCATGGTAACATACGGACATGATTTATAATTGAAAAGTTTGTAATATTCAGTGCTCTAGTTTAATTGGAGGCAGTATCTCAAAAAGTGATGGAGTAAAAAAAAACGTCTGAGATCCGAGTTATTAAGTCTGTAAGGGTGTTTTAACACCTAGTGCCCTAAAGCCAACTAGTTGGGAGTCACTGGCCAAAGCTCGCTACCTGGATCAAGGATGTTGCAAAAATATATATACATCTGAAGTCTGAGTAATTAAGTCCGTAGGGGTGTCTTAACACTTGGTGCCCTAAAGCCAACTGTTTGGGAGCCACCAACCCAACACTCGCTACATAGATGGAAGATATTGTATATATAAAATAAAAATCAAAAAATCAAAGAAAAAATCAGAAAAATCAGAAAATTTTCCACTGCTGCAAAAAGGTGTGAATTCTGATAAAACTTTAGGACAAAAATATTACTCTCTTATCAACTGCACAAGTGACTGTTGTGGAAAAAAATGAGTTGATTAATATTTTTGTTGCTGTGTGTATGGAGAATGGTAAATATAATCGGAGAATTTACTTATTCAGTAATTTAGAAAGAAAGAAAAACAACTTGTAACTTGGAGTAGAAGTTTCACCTGATTAGTCACTAACTTTTTTATTCTTTTTTCTTGTCTTTTTGCTTTTGTGTGCATTAGTTTACTATCTTTTTACTTTTATAAGACGTTTGTGGGTATAGTTGCTGTAAGCCCTCACGAGACTATAACTCGTCCACTAGGGACACCTAAGGGTTTAAAGGCTTGTTGCATAGATAATGCAACCGTGATCCCTACGAAAGTGGCTTAGTTTAATTTTAATTGTTTCTTGTATTTATTTTGTTGTTTTGCTTGAGGACTAGTAAAATGTTAGGTTTGGGGATGTGATGAGCGGAAAATATATCAATATTTACCGCCCTTTTACTAATATTTTGTTTAGTTTCTCGGGTTTGATGAACATTTGATGTGTTTTAGTTTAGTTTACCGATAAAATAATTTGGGACACAATTAAATCATTTAGGACGAAATGTGGGTCAAATAAGGGCAAAAGTTGGACTTGAAAAAATTAATTTGGAGATTGGAACTTGAAAGGGCGTTACGTAAATAATAATTTCGCTAGGCGCAATTATTTATTTAAATTCGATTTAATTAACGTCGCCACGTAAGCTCGGTATTTCGGAAATATCGAACCCGAACGCGTGAGTGCACGTGGGCCCACTTTCATTTGGAAACGTGTGGGGCCCACATGACACTTGTCATTATTTGCATTATTTAATCAAGATGTATTGCATGAAGATAGTGTACAAAGCACTCAAGGGTATTGCATGGAAATTGAGTGTTAGACACTCTAAGTCTTTGCATGGTTTGTGTCATAGTATATTATTATTTAATATAATTATGACATAAATATAAATTGATTTTTGAGACAAAATCAATCCTCCTCTCCCTCTCTAATTACCGAAACAGTGAGCTCTCAAAGCTCTCTCCAATTCTTCATTTGTTTTGTGGCAAGACAAGAAGAAAGTGTGCTTGTTTGGAACTCTAACACACAACTTTGGCTAGCAACATCAAGGGATCATACAAGGTGTTATGGGAAACTCATCTTAGAGCTTGGAAGGATCAAACTTTGCTTGGAGCTTCTTTTCATCTTGGCCGAATCCTCCACTGCACAAAGGAGCAACTTTGTTTCATCCATTGCATCCACATTCCGTTTTTGTGAGTATTGTTTCCGCCATTACTTCATATATAGTTCATTCTTATATATATTTGCTTGTTTTTGATCTTGGGACATGGTTATTAGATTTCCAACAATGGTATCATTGAGCCTAAAAATGCATGCAAATATATTAGGATGTTATTTGGGGAAAATTGTTTGAAGCATGATGATGAGTTTGCTTGATTAAATATGCTTAGATGTATGTTAAATGGATTATACATCATCAATTTCATGGAAAATAAATTGGATTAATTTTTCCAACCCCAATGAGGCTTGGCCGAATACATGCAAGCATGTGGACTAGATGATTTTTTAATTTTAAGACATTGGATGACTTGAAATAATATGGAGATGATCATTTGTAACTTGATTGGATTGAAAACGAAATCGGAACCATATTAATCACCTTGGCCGAATGCTTGATGATGATTAGGGACTTGATTTTTTGATTAAATAATGTTGGACATGTATTTAAGATAAAAATATGATTAATAGATTAATTTGATATTTTGGGAATATTGATTTAAAGGATTAATCATGAAAATACACTTTAATTAATTAAGTTATAAAATTTGGAATTTTAAAATTTAGTTAATTGGGCTTAAATTGGAATTGGGCCTAAAACTATTATATTTGGTCATAAATGGGCTTGGTTGGGCCAAGTAGATTTGGACCATTTGGATTGGATCCAAAATGGGCCTAAATCACACCATTTAAGTCCAAATGTAATAAATGGGCTTTTATGTTTAATTGGGCCTTATGGGCTTGATATTGGTTTTATGGCAAATGAGGGTGATTCCTTATTGGGCTTGGAAATTGGGTTTGACCCACATTGACCAAGGCCCAAGCCTAATGAAATCAATAGAAAGCCCATCGGACTTTAATTAAACGGACATTAGATGTTAGTTGGGCTTTGAGACCCAATAGTACTAGATTTGGAATCTAAGTTATAAAAGCACAATAAAAGTGTAAATATTTAATTTAGAATTAAATAAAAGGATTAGTATTGAATACGACTTAAATTGGATTTAACGAGTAGTTCGATATAATTCGTGAATTCATACCATATGTATTTATTCTCAAAACGAGTTGGACTCGCGCAAATGCAAACAATTGTTTGAACATTGTATTGTCACCTAATTAAAGACTAATTAATTGGATTTGATTGGTTGTATAACATGCCTTGAATGAATGAATGAATGTGGATGTGTTGTATGAATAGTGTATATCGGATGGATATTAGAAGGGAAGGGTAATTTTAGAAATTATTGTAAATTTGGAATTTATAAATTGGACCTGCGTGTCCAGCCTTATCTCTTTATCTCTTTGTATTCTCTTCTCACCTAATTCCCCTCAATGTAAATGAGGTTTCTCTTATTGTATTATGTAATTGGGTAGAAGTAGAATAGTGCTAGCGGGGAGAGGAAAGGGAGTGATTTGTTCTAGGAACAAGTTGTTTATATATCCATCCGCATATCACTATTACTTTACTTTACGCGCTTTATGATGTTTTAGAAGCATGCTTAAGGGTGTATGATGATGAGACCTAACAAAGATAAATTAATTGGTTGCCAATTACGCGAAAAATCCCTCAAACAATATTAAGCGATTTTCCTTCCGTTGAATGATTCTTTCTCAAGATCCGAAATTGGCATTGGTTTGTTGGCCAAAGTCAAGACCTTTGTCAATTGAGAGGATGTGTTTGAATCATGAGAGTTTTGTTCCACATCGGTGTCCTGTCCAAGTTGTGATTTGTTGGCCAAAGTCAAGATCACTTCTTGTCCATCGACATTGATTACGAAACTTTCCTTGTCAATGGGTCCCGCTTAACTGGAATCATTAGGTTTGTTGTGCCAAAGCCAAGGCTTAGTTGATTCAGAGGAAATGGTTAGGAAAATGTATTGGATACATTGACGTATGTATTAGATATATATGTTTGGACTTGGATGTCCACCTACCGGATCTAGGAATTGGATGGGATCCAATTGATCTTCGAGATCTACCTAGTTAAATATCATACAACTTGTTGGCCAAAGTCAAGGTTGTGTGTTATTTAACGGGATCCTAGCCCACTAGGAAATTGGATTTCCCGAGTACTCAACAGAGGGTTAGAGACTTGTAGAAAATAGTGGGAGGCTAGTATTGAGTTTGCAATTTCATTCAGATACTTAGCTTTACGCGCTTACAAAATTTATTTCGTCAATTTTTAACATTAGTTGGACTAATAAAATGTTATTTTTCTTGTAACAGTTTGACTGTACCCATTTTATCGTTAACTAGATAGTTGGACTATCGTAGTTAAGATGGCTAGCAAGGTAAATGTCCGTGACATCATCATGGGTGACAATGTCTTTAAGGGACAAACTTTGCTGATTGGGAAATGAACCTAAGGATAGTCCTTGGGGCAGAGAGGATACTGTATACGATTCAGAGACCTCTCGGGCCTAAGCCCACTGAGCCACTTGAGCTGGAGTTATGGAAAACTCACAGTGATGATTGTGACACGGCTCAGTCGATCATGCTTGCTTCAATGACTCAACACTTTCGTCGCCAAAATAGGGACTTGGATCCTTATAATATGATGGCAAGATTGCAAGATCTTCACCGCACTAATAAGCGGATGGCGAGGTACGAGTTGGTGAAGAGAATCTTTCGCACCCGTATGACTGATGGTAGTTCTGTTGAGGTCCATGGGACTCAAATGATAGCCGATTGATGAACTGGCTAATATGGGTATAGTCTTGGAGTCTGAGCTGGCTATAGATGTACTTCTACAGTCACTACCCGATACTTGGAAACAGATTGTCATCAACTACAAACTGATGAATTCGGATGACACTCTTGGAGAGTTGTTGTCAATTCTCAAGGAGTCAGAGAAAGAACTTCTGAAAGGCAACAAGCGCGAGGCGCACTTTGCAACAACATCTCAAACGCCGAAAGCTGGGCTCAAGGCAACTGGGGGTGTTAAGAAGAAGAAGCATAAGAACAAAGGCAAGGCCAAGTCAACAAAGGCTTCTGGGAAGCCAAGGGACAAGTCTCAAGATGTTTGCCTGAAATGCGGCAAAAGAGGTCACTGGAAGCGTGACTGCCGCATGAACAAGGGACATAAGGAGGACATACAGGCGGGCAAGGCTCCGGCCTCAGGTATGTTTGTTATTGAGATAAATATGACTACTTCAGTCTTAATAAAAATTGGATTTTTGATTCTGGCTGTGGTTCTCATATTTGTACTGATGTGCAGGATCTGCATGATAGCAGGAGACTGGCTTCGGGGGAGGTAGATCTACGAGTTGGAAATGGAACTTCTGTTGCTGTTTTGGCCGTAGGCACTTTTGTTTTGGAACTGCCCTCAGGGCATGTACTTAAACTAAATGACTGTTATTTTGTTCCTAGTTTAACTAGGAATATTATTTCTGTATCTTTTTAACCCAAACAGGGTACACTTTTGTATTTAAAAACACCAGGTGTTATTTATATATGAATGATGCAGAAATTTGCAGTGCTGATGCAAATAATGGTCTTTATATTTTGAATATAAATGAATCTCCAAAATGTAAAATAACAAACAAAAGGCTCAAAATGAGTAATCCAAAAGAAGAAACTTATTTGTGGCATTGTCGTCTGGGACACATCAACAAGACTCGCATATCCACACTTTCGAAGAGTGGGTACTTGGACGGATTTGATCCAAATTCATATGACGTCTGCGAATCTTGTTTATTAGGCAAAATGCCTAAATCACCTTTTAGTGGTAAAGGTGAACGCGCCACTGAACTGTTAGCCCTCGTTCATAGTGACGTTTGTGGGCCCATGTCTAGCCAGGCTAGAGGTGGATATCGATACTTCGTAACCTTTACGGATGATGCATCACGTTATGGTTATGTGTATCTAATGATGCACAAGTCGGAAACTTTTGAGAAATTCAAAGAGTTTCGACACGAAGTTGAAAAACAAACAGGCAAGAGTATTAAAACATTACGGTCGGACCGTGGTGGCGAATACTTAAGTAATGAGTTTCAAGATTACTTGAAAGAATATGGTATTCTTTCACAATGGACTCCTCCTGGAACACCACAATTAAATGGTGTGTCTGAACGGATAAACCGTACCTTGCTTGATATGGTAAGGTCGATGATGAGTCGCACTGAGCTGCCTATATCCTTCTGGGGACATGCATTAGAAAGTGCAATCCTTATTTTGAATAGGGTTCCGTCAAAGTCTGTTGAACAGACTCCGTATGAGATATGGACAGGAAAGAAACCAGGTTTCTCATTCCTGAAGATTTGGGGTTGCTGGGCATACGTCAAACGTTTGGAAGGTACCAAACTTGAACCCAAATCAGATAAATGCCTATTTGTTGGATATCCTAAGGAAACCAAAGGATATTACTTCTATAACCCAAAAGAGAACAAAGTATTTGTTGCTCTACATGCGGTTTTCCTTGAGAAGGAATTCCTAAATGCAGTGTTTAGTGGGAGGAAAGTAGAACTCGATGAAAGTCGTAGTGATACTGTTCCTGGCAATGAATCAAGAACGGAACATGAACAGTCCATCCAGGATGAGACTGAACCACAATCTTCAGTTACACAAGGACTACGTAGGTCGGAGAGAGTCAGGGTAATACCTGAGAGGTATGGATTCCTGATCTCACCTCATGTAGATATTAATCTTATTGAGGATACTGAACCGGCTACGTATGAGGAAGCGATACAGGGTATCGAATCCACTTTATGGCAAGAAGCCATGAAGGCCGAAATGGATTCCATGTATACCAACCAAGTTTGGACACTGGTTGATGCACCAGAAGGCGTAAAGCCTATTGGATGCAAATGGGTCTTCAAAAAGAAGACAGACATGGATGGCAACGTTCAAACGTACAAAGCTAGGCTCGTAGAGAAGGGGTATCGTCAACAACTTGGAGTTGATTATGACGAAACTTTCTCACCCGTTGCCATGATTAAATCCATTCGGATAATGCTTGCAATAGCTGCATATTACGATTACGAAATATGGCAGATGGACGTTAAAACCGCTTTCCTTAACGGAAACCTGTTGGAGGATGTTTATATGCAACAACCTGACGGTTTTATCGCACCAAGACTTGCAAACAAGGTTTGTAAGTTAAATCGGTCCATTTATGGACTGAAGCAAGCATCGAGGTCATGGAACCAACGTTTTGATGAGGTCATAAAAGAATATGATTTCATTCAAAACGTAGATGATCCTTGTGTATATAAGAAGGTTAGTGGGAGTGCACTGACTTTTATTGTCCTTTATGTCGACGATGTATTGCTTATAGGCAATGACATTCCCATGTTAACGTCGGTGAAAGCTTGGCTTTCATTGAAATTCTCCATGAAAGATCTGGGAGAAGCAGCTTTTATTCTAGGAATAAAGATCTACCGGGATAGATCTAGAAAGCTACTTGGACTCTCCCAGAGTACATATATTGATAAAGTGTTGAAGAGATTCAACATGGATCAGTCCAAGAAGGGACTGTTGCCAACATCACATGGCGTCTTTCTATCTAGGGACATGTGTCCTAAAACACAAGATGAGAGAGACAACATGAGTCGGACTCCGTTCGCCTCGGCAGTCGGATCGATCATGTATGCCATGATATGTACACGACCTGATGTGTCCTATGCTTTGAGCATGTGCAGTCGATATCAGGCCGATCCAGGACAGGATCACTGGATGGCGGTTAAGAATATCCTTAGGTATCTTAAAAGAACTAAGGATGTTTTCTTAATCTATGGAGATGGAGAACTTGAGGTATCTGGGTATACCGATGCAAGTTTCCAAACCGACAGAGACGACTTCAAGTCGCAAACCGGGTACATATTTTGCTTGAATAACGGGAGCAGTGAGCTGGAAATCTTCAAGCAAGATACTGTTGCCGATTCAGCAACTGAAGCGGAGTATATTGCAGCAGCTGAAGCAGCAAAAGAGGCAGTTTGGATCCGAAAATTCCTAATTGGATTAGGAGTAGTTCCGTTAGCAGCTGAGCCCGTTCCATTGTATTGTGACAATAGCGGGGCTATAGCACAGGCTAAGGAACCAAGGTCTCATCAACGATCCAAACATGTTCTTCGACGATTCCATCTGATTCGAGAGATCATACATCGTGGCGATGTGAAGATCGAGAAGATCGCATCAGAGGATAATATTGCAGATCCGCTGACGAAGGCTATTCCTCGGGAAAAGTTTGAGCGACATGTACATAGTTCAGGTATTAGATGCTTGAGTGACTGGCTATAGGCCAAGTGGGAGATTGTTAGACAGTAATGACCCATAGCGTCACTATTTTGTAAATGATATTGTATTATTGTACAAAATTAACTATGTAGTAATGAAATTGCCTTTTACCGTTTTGTAATTTATTTACTTTGATATATAAATGGTAAAAGTCCCTATGATTAGTTCCGGATTGTGATGATATGAGACAGTATCAATCCATAAAGGTTTAATCATTAAATATCCCTAGTCGTAGTATTATCGAGATTGGACATCGATAATGCGGAATAGACTAGTACTGCACTTGTGCATGTTGTGAGGGCACAACGGCATAGTTCTCATATATTTAAGTATTGATACTTATGCAAGTGCGGTAGGAGTGTTGTTTTTACGTTTAGTACCGTACGGAAAACAGCTTCGCTCTGGATAGACCCCGCGGAGTCCCATTGGTAGTATGTCTGCGTGTCTATGGGAGTCCGCTTCAGGGTAGGTGCATATGATCTTAACCTGAGATTTGCATCGCTAGTACTTACGACAATCGGTAAAATTTAGGTTTGGTGGTCCAGGGCTTTAACGGTTCTGTGTATACCTCTTCTGGGTTTATCGAGAATCGTAGTGTACTGGGTGTGATGTCAAGATGGAAGTATCACTTCAGACATATGGAGATGATGATCGCGAGGGATACAGAACGAGTACTCTATAATGGTTGCAACCATCGGGATAATATGACTAGGTCAGGATTATCCGATTCAAAGAGACTGGTTGCTTGATGTCCGATATGTGTATCATACGGGGCAGACACATATCCAGCCCAGGCCTTACATGTGATCATCCGATACTGGTCGATATACACTATACTACGGTATATACGCTGTTATAGATCTAATATTCCAGTAAGAATATTTCTAGAGAATTGGGTAGGCATGGCGTTTTGCTAGAAGCTAACCTTGTCTTGTAAATCGGTAAAAACGTAGTACTTGGTACGTACGTGTTCGAATAGTTCGACAACCGGATTTACTGCCAACATATCTAGAGGTCTCTTGGGTCGCTTCCCGAAGATTCACCAATGACGTATGATTCAAACTCGATTAATCTTGGATTAATTACGGAGAGACTTTATCTTGGATAAAGTACTATAAAGAGAGAGAACGATTAATTTAGAATTAATCGTAAAATTATTATATTCGATATAATAACGGAATTCGATTTCGACGCGAAATTGAAATTAGATTTAATTCGGGCAAACGGTTAATTTAGAATTAATTCGTTAGCGACGTAAATAATAATTTCGCTAGGCGCAATTATTTATTTAAATTCGATTTAATTAACGTCGCGACGTAAGCTCGGTATTTCGGAAATATCGAACCCGAACGCGTGAGTGCACGTGGGCCACTTTCATTTGGAAACGTGTGGGGCCCACATGACACTTGTCATTATTTGCATTATTTAATCAAGATGTATTGCATGAAGATAGTGTACAAAGCACTCAAGGGTATTGCATGGAAATTGAGTGTTAGACACTCTAAGTCTTTGCATGGTTTGTGTCATAAGTATATTATTATTTAATATAATTATGACATAAATATAAATTGATTTTTGAGACAAAAATCAAATCTCCTCTCCCTCTCTAATTACCGAAACAGTGAGCTCTCAAAGCTCTCTCCAATTCTTCATTTGTTTTGTGGAAGACAAGAAGAAAGTGTGCTTGTTTGGAACTCTAACACACACTTTGGCTAGCAACATCAAGGGATCATACAAGGTGTTATGGGAAACTCATCTTAGAGCTTGGAAGGATCAAATTGCTTGGAGCATTTCTTTCATCTTGGCCGAATCCTCCACTGCACAAAGGAGCAACATTTGTTTCATCCATTGCATCCACATTCCGTTTTTGTGAGTATTGTTTCCGCCATTACTTCAATGTAGTTCATTCTTATATATATTTGCTTGTTTTTGATCTTGGGACATGGTTATTAGATTTCCAACAAATACGAAGTGCAGTTGGCAATTCCAATTTTGCGCATCTGTAGTATTTTGGCATAAACGTTTTACTTCGATTCGGATTGAGTGATTTCAAGTTCCAAATTAAAGAAGATCCAAAGATCTACAACTTGAAAGATAAAAAATTTTGAATTCTGAAGATTTCATGCCCGAAATTGATGCACCATACCAAAGTGAGTTGTGTGTAATTATTAAAGTCATTTTCAAAGCAAAAAATAAATTAATAATAATAATTAAATAATTATCAAATCACCACCAAACATGATAAGCAATTAGTGGAGCAATTAATAATGGATTTTGTGGAGCAATTGATGGAGGCAAATTTTGTCTATAAATACCAAGCCATTTCATTTGTAAATTCATACTTTCTTCTAAGAAGATTGTATCTTGTTTGTTCATTTACAGCTTTCAGAAATTAATTTCGCTTTCGCAATTTCTTTTCTTTACTTTTCAGTTTTTACTTTCCGCAATTTACTTTTACGCACAATACTTTTCTTTCTTTAATTTTCAGTTTTTACTTTTCAGTAATGAGGAGGTAACTCCCCTTTGCTGGGGTAAAAGGTAAAACTTTTATTACTAATATTTAGATTAATCTCCTTTAATTATAATATATAAATTAGTTAAAACTTGACTTAACGAGGATACCGCCATATTGTTCGGTTGGTAATTATTTAAATTGGTTTTAACCTGACTAAACTGGATACCGCATGATTGGTCGGTTGGTAATTAATTATTAATTTGACTTAATCTGGATACCGCCTATATGGCTGGTTGGTAATTATCATGCAAAGTTAATATATTATATTAAGGGAGATATCTAAAATAGAAGTAATAAAAGTGGATCCTTTTACCACTTCATTTTCTTTTATTGTACTTTTACTTTATTTACTTTTCAGCAATTTACTTTTCAGCATTTTACTTTCAGCAATTTACTTTTCAGCAATTTACTTTTCAGCAATTTACTTTTCAGCATTTACTTATCAGTAATTTACTTTCAGTATTTACTTTTCAGCATTTAATTTTCAGTATTTAATTTCAGCATTTACTTTCCGTCATTTACTTTTCAGCAATTTACTTTTCAGCATTTTACTTTATGTCTTTTATTTTATTTAGGTTTTTACTAGCCCTAGTTATGTGTCGTAACTAAGTTAATATATGAGGTTGTGATGAATTCTAATATCACCGATTTATAAGGGGTTATTTTATAGTTTGGGTAATTTAAAGGTTTACTTATTAAGTCTTAAGCTTAATGCGTCTTGTTAATTGGCCACTACTAAGATTGATCTGGTAAATCTAAAATAAACTTGACAAAGGAATTTTAGGTTTCAACCTCAGACTTAATAGCCCACGATCTTCCTTGAGGATAGATAACCCTTTAATAGATTTCCTTACAGGATAGACATATACCTGTCGGGTATGGGTAGCCATAATTGGAACTTAAACTTAATGAATCCAGGTAATTTGGTTGACATCGACATATGGTTCAATTGGGTTATACTGGGTATTTGCGTCTGACCATCGACAGAGGCTTTCGTATAATTTAGTGTTCCAGGTAAGTAAACTGATATATTACACAAAAATGAAATAACCATTTCATCTTTAAAATGATATTGGAAGATTCACAACCCTAGATAGTTTCCTAATATTGAATTTTCTTAAACCTACTTTCGCGTAATTTTATTTACTTGTTTTTTAAATTCAAAATCAGCACCATTTCAAATCAATCAATCAACCTATTAGATACTAGTAATCATTTGACCTCATAAAATTAATAGATTGTGTATTAAGTCCTCGTGGGATCGATACTTTTTATACTACTTGAATGATACGTGCGCTTGCGTTATAAGCGTGTGATTACGCACCGGTCAATCCACAAGTGCACCATATGGAGGAGTATCAATGGCAGAATCTCACAACCCACGTAATGAGTCGATGAACTATGTTAGCAACTTTAACAGACAAGGAAACAATCCCTACTCTAATACCTATAATCTAGGATGGAGGAATCACCCTAACTTTGCATGGAGCAACACTTCTGGGCAGGTACAAATTGAAAGGAACAGTCTACCACCTGGATTCCAACAGAAAAATAAAAGGAAAGGGTATGAAAAGAAACCATGAATAGAAGATCTGCTTGCAGAGATGAAAAAGTAAGAAGCCAAATATGACGCTTTGTTTCAAGCACAAGCAGTATCATACGATGCTATGTTTATAAATCAAACGACATCCTTGAAGACATTGGAGAATTAATTAGGATAGCTGGCCAATGCTCAGAGCTTTAGACCGCAAGGTACCCTTCCTAACAACACAGAACCAAATCCAAGGAGCAAAGGACATGAGAAATGCCAAGTTATCACCTTGAAAAACGGCACTGAAATCAATAAAGATGTTGCAGTCAAGGCATCTACTGAGAATGTTCCAAAAGAAAATAATGAAGCAGATCCACAGATGGAGGATAAAAAGACAAAAGAAAATGATCAGGAAATATTTACTCCACCTCCAACTTTTCCGCAACGTCTTCAGAAAAACAACTGGACAGGAAATTTGCTTGATTCCTAGAAAGTTTCAAAAAGCTACACATAAATATTCCATTTGCAGAAGGATTGAAGCAAATGCCCAACTATGTCAAATTCATAAAATATATTCTGTCATAAAATATATTCTGTCATATGTATAAAAATGATATGGAAATTTGCACTGCTGATGTAAATAATGGTCTTTATATTTTGAATATGAATCAATCTCAAACATATAATGTAACAAACAAAAGGCTTAAAGTAAGTAACAAAGATGAAACTTACATTTGGCATTGTCGTTTGGGACACATAAACAAGACATGTATATCAACACTTTCGAAGAGTGGGTACTTGGACGGATTTGATCCAATTCATATGAAGTCTGTGAATCTTGTTTATTAGGCAAGATGCCTAAATCACCTTTTAGCGGTAAAGGTGCATGTGCCACCGAACTGTTAGCCCTCGTTCATAGTGACGTTTGTGGGCCCATGTCTAGCTAGGCTAGAGGTGGATATGAATACTTCGTAACCTTTACGGATGATGCATCCCGTTATGGTTATGTGTATCTTATGAGACAAAAGTCGGAAACTTTTGAGAAATTTAAAGAGTTTCGACACGAAGTAGAAAAACAGACCGGCAAAAGTATTAAGACATTACGGTCGGAACGTGGTGGCGAATACTTGAGCAATGAGTTTATTGATTACTTTAAATAATATGGTATTCTTTCACAGTGGACTCCTCCCGGAACACCGTAATTAAATGGTGTGTCCGAATGGAGAAACCGAACTTTGTTAGACATGGTAAGGTCTATGATGAGTCGCACAGAGCTACCTATTTCCTTCTGGGGATATGCATTGAATAGTGCAATACTTATTTTGAATAAGGTTCCGTCAAAGTCTGTTCAACAGACTCCGTATGAGATATAGAAATGAAAGAAACCGAGTTTCTCATTCTTGAAGATTTGGGGTTGCTGGGCATACGTTAAACGTTTGGAAGGTACCAAACTTGAACCCAAATCGGATAAATGCCTATTTGTAGGATATCTTAGGGAAACCAAAGGATATTACTTCTATCACCCACAAGAGAACAAAGTATTTGTTGCTCTACATGTGGTTTTCCTTGAGAAGGAATTCCTAAATATAGTGATAAGTGGGAGGAAAGTAGAACTCGATGAAAATCGGAGTGATACTGTTCCTGGCACAGAATTCTTAACGGAACATGAACAGTCCATCAGGGATGAGACTTTACCACAATCTTCGAATAAAGAAGGACCGCGTAGGTCAGAGAGAGTCAGAAAATAACCTGAGAGGTATGGGTTTCTGATTTCACCTCATGTGGATATTAATCTTATTGAGGAAGACGAGCCGACTACGTATGAGGAAGTGATACAAGGTATCGACTGCGGTTTATGGCAAGATATCATGAATTACAAAATGGATTCCATGTACACCAACCAAGCTTATTGGATGCAAATGGGTCTTCAAGAAGAAGACTGACATGGATGGCAACATACAAATGTACAAAGCTAGGCTTGTGGCGAAAGGGTATCGCCAACGACATGGTGTCGATTACGATGAAACCTTTCACCCGTTGCCATGATTAAATCCATTAGGATAATTTTTGCTATTGCTGCATATTTCGATTACGAGATATGACAGATGGACGTCAAAACCTCTTTCCTTAACAGAAACCTTTTGGAGGATGTTTATATGCAACAGCCTGATGGTTTTGTCTTACCAAGACTTGCAAACAAGGATTGTAAGTTAAATCGATCCATTTATGGATTGAAGCAAGCATCGCGTTCTTGGAACCAACGTTTTGAAGAGATCATAAAAGAATATGATTTCGTTCAAAACGAGGATGATCCTTGTTTATATAAGAAGGTTAGTGGGAGCGCACTGACTTTCATTATCATTTATGTTGATGATGTATTGCTTATTGGCAATGACATTCCCATGTTAACATCGGTGAAAGCTTGGCTTTCATTAAAATTCTCCATGAAGGATCTGGGAGAAGCAGCCTTTATTCTGGGAATAAAGATCTACCGAGATAGATCTAGAAGGCTGCTTGTACTCTCCCAGAGCACGTACATTGACAAAGTGTTGAAGAGATTCAACATGGATCAGTCCAAGAGGGGACTGTTGCCAGTTTCACATGGTGTCACTCTATATAAGGACATGTGTCCTAAAACTCAAGATGAGAGAGATATCATGAGTCGGATACCGTTCGCCTCGAAAGTCAGATCAATCATGTATGTCTGATATGTACGCGACCTAATGTCTCGTATGCTTTGAGCATGTGTAGTCGCTATCAGGCCGATCCAGATGATGGTCACTGGATGGCGGTTAAGAATATCTTTAAGTATCTTAGACGAATTAAGGATGCTTTCTTAATCTATGGAGATGGAGAACTTGAGATAACTGGGTATACCAATGCAAGTTTCCAAACCGATAAAGACGACTGCAAGTCGCAATCCGGGTACATATTTTGTTTGAATAACGGAGCAGTAAGCTGGAAATCTTCCAAGCAAGAGACTGTTGCCGATTCAACAACAGAAGCAGAGTATATTACTGTAGCTGAAGCAGCAAAAGAGGCAGTTTTGATCCGTAAATTCCTAATTGGATTAGGAGTAGATCCGTTAGCAGCTGAGCTCGTTCCATTGTATTATGACAATAACGGGGCTATAGCGCAGGCTAAGGAACCGCAGTCTCATCAAATCTAAGCATGTTCTTCGATGTTTCCATCTGATTCGTGAGATCATACATCGTGGTGATGTGAAGATCGAGAAGGTCGCATCAGAGGACAACATTGCAGATCCGCTGACGAAAGCTATACCTCAGCAAAAGTTTGAGCGACATGTACATAGTTCAGGTATTAGATGCTTGAGTGACTGGCTACAGGCCAAGTGGGAGATTGTTAGACAATTATGACCCATAGCATCACTATTTGTAAAAGACATTGTGGTTTTTGTACAAATTAACTATGTGGCAATGAAATTGTATTTTATCATTTTGTAATTTGATTACTTAAATATATAAATGATAAAAGTCTTTATGATTAGTTCCGGATTATAAGATATGAGACAGTATCATTCCATAAAGGTTTAATCATTAAATATCCCTAGTCGTAGTATTATCGAGACTGGACATCGATAATGCGGAATAGACTAGTATTGCACTTGTGCGTGTTATGGAAGCGTAACAACATAGTTCTCATATATTTAAGTATTGGATACTTATGCAAGTGTGATAGGAGGTTGTGTTTACCGATGGTACGGAAATAGCTTCGCTCTGGATAGACCCCACGAAATCCCATTGGTAGTATGACTATGTGTCTATGGGAATCCGCATCAGGGTAGGTGTATTAGGTCTTTACCTGAGACTTACATCGCTAGTACTTCTGACAATCAATACGCTTTGGTTTTGGTCGTTCAGGACTTTAACAGGTTCTGTGTATGCCTCTTCTGGGTTTATTGAGAATCGTAGTGTATTGGGTGTGATATAAATATGGAAGTATCACTTCAGTCATATGGAGATGATGATCACGCAGGGATACAGAACTGGTACTCTAATTGGTTGCAACCATCGGGATAATATGACAAGGTCATGATATTTCGATTAAAGAGACTAGTTGCTTGTAGTCCGATATATGCTTCGTATAGGGCAGACACTATTCCAGCCTCAGGCCTTGCATGTGACATCCGATACTGGATTGCAATACGCAATACTACGTATACTACACCTGACAAAGATTATATATTCCATTAAGAATAATTCTAGAGAATTGGGTAGGCACAGTGCTTTGCTAGAAGCCAATAATGTCTCGTAAATCGGTAAAAATGTAGTACGAGGAATATACGTGTTCGGATAGTCCGAAAAAAAATTTACTACCAACATATCCAGGGATCTCTTGGGTCGCTTCCAGAAGATTCACCGATGACATATGATTCGCACATAATTAATCTGGGATTAATTACGGAGAAATTTTATCTAGGATAAAATACTATTTGAACAGAGGGAATGATTAATTTGGAATTAATCGATAAAATAATATATTCGATATATTAAACGAAATTAGATTTCGACACGGAATTAAAATTGGATTTTAATTTGGGAAAACGAATTAATTTAGAATTAATTCGCGAGCTACGTGAATAGTAATTTTGCTAGGCATAATTATTTAATTAAATTTGATTCAATTACGTCGCAACGAAAAATTCGTTAATTCAGAATTATCGAACGCGAGCCCAAGAGTGTTTGCGGGCTCACTTGGATTTTGAATTAAGTGGGGCCCATATGTCACATCACTTGTCACATCACTTGTCATTTTAATTACTTTTGGTGAAGGAATGATGGTAACTTGTGTGACACATTTGTGTATAATGATTGATTGAATTTTTACCAAATATTAGATATTTGTATATCTATTATTTTTTATTTTAGAAATCAAGATACACAAGTCATACACACTCTTCTCTCCTTCACACCTCACGACAAAGTGCAGTTTTTTCTCTCCCATTTGGCTTGGCCGAATTCATCAAGAGCAAAGGAAGAATTGTTGCAATTTTTCTAAGTGCTAGCACACATCAAGGAATCATCTAAGGTGTTAGGGAAACCAACCTTTTGTTGGGGTTTTGGGGTCGGGGCGCAGTGGAAGCGTGGGTCCGGGCGATATCGTATTTTAAAACTTTTTCAAAATACCGAATAAATTATTCAATATCTAATATGAATAATTTATTCATATATTACCTAAAAAAATTTATTTAATATCATATATTAACATAAATATAGTTGAAAACTCGCGAAACTTTTACGAAAAATGTTTTTCCGTAAAATTGCCTAAAACGCGTTTTTGACCGAACCGACTACCCGATACTTATGGAAACTATCCAGGTAAGCTCCAATAGTGTCGGGGCAGTACACGGGCTGCCAGAACAGTGACGGAATCACTGTTTTCATAGCCGTCACCCGGTTGGCTCAAAATCCACCCGGTAACACCGTTTTTGGCCGTTTTTGCTTATTTCAACTCCGAAACACTTTCCGGAAATTATACCGACTCCCAAATTACATCCATTACATTTTAAACACATCAATTTCATCACAAAAATCAGAATCAAACTCAGACCTGTAGCAGAAACCGAATTTGCCATTTTTCATGCTTTTAATCCAAATTTCCATAATTAATCAAATTAATCATATCACCAATTAAGTCACCACACATATGAATCACTCTAGAACAATTCTAGGCATGATAAGAGTGGTTACCACACTCTAGAATGGCAACAATATTGTCCTACAATAATTGATTAAATTAGAAAATAATTACACTAATTACTTCCAAAATAACTTCACACATGCATGTATTTGTTCCAAATCATCCACCAAACATAATAACCCCAAATTTATGCAAAAGAAGAAACCCTAGGTCTCACTAGATCACCAAGGAAAATAAGAAACAAATTCTAAGCTAAAGGACTTAATGAATTACCTTTAATCCATGTATTCCATAGCCTTTTCCTTGAAATTCTTCTTTCACAAACTTGAATCATCAAGCAAATCTTTGGGTGTTGTTTGGGGAAGACTCTCGGCAATCAAGCTTCTCAAAGAAGCAAATGAAAAAAAAAAATTTAATTTAAAACAAAGGCATGACCGACTTTGTTATAAGATTAGGGGAATTTTTGCCTTTTTTATTAATAACCCACCAAAAAGAAAGAAAACAAATTTTCTTCCCACCTTTTTTCCAAAATGGCGTGAGTGGGTTTATTTATTTCTTTCACACTCACTTTATTTAAAAAAGCACAAGTGGCGTGAGGTGGGGTTGAAATAAATAAATATTTAAACAATTTAAATCAAGTTGAACATAAATAAGTTTAATCAATACATGCCATATGTTCTAATCATTTATCACCATGTATCATACAAATAATGACAATTTGGGGAAAAAAATATAAATAAAATATAAATTATTTAATTATTTAACCATTAAATAATTAAACAATTAATTTACAGATATATGTATTTTATTTACATTAAATAACAAATACATATATTTATGGCATGTGTCAAAAAAAAACACATTGGACAAATAATTAATGTGTATCTAATCGTATTATTTCAAATACAAATACATAATAATTATTATTGGAAAAAATCCCCTAATGCATGTGTTATCGTTTAACCGATTAAACGATCCAAATTAACTCACTCAATCCGGTGAAGTATTATGAATAATCTGTATTATTCATTTCGAGTTGCCCAAGTGCTCAACGAGTACACTTCATATTGTGGGACTCTCTAAGTTAGGTATATCCGTCATGAAATCCAATTTCGTGTCTATAATCCCACCCAACTCATGGATTATGACGACAACAGATAATCTCGCTAAACTCTACAACGTCGAGGTTATAGCATACGTAATAATCCTTCCGTCACAGGCCATCCGTATTATACCTGGGATATAATGAGAACGTCAATCTGTTCGGTATAATACAGTCGACTTTCAATTTACGATCTCTAATAACACTCAAAACTGATTTTCGAAGTTTATACCACGGCCATGGATTAACTAGATCGTAAACATGTGAGGATGCCTATGCCCTGTATACAGGACTGACGGATCCTATCTTGATACGCACTGGATATCATGAGCATCAGTCCACACCCCACAAACAGGCGGAGGTCTGATCATGAATAGATCGTGAAACGTGACTGCCATCAAAGTGTGGAGGATAACTCATATATCCCACTGTGGTATCTCAAGTCGAAGGACCACTATGCTCGCGCTCACTCGAGAAGGTTCCTATTGACGTTGGTGTACATCTATTAGGAAACCTTCAATGAGTTGTTCAGTGTCTTATCAATAAACACCTACATGTCTATACGAGTCTCCCGAGACTCATGGTCATTGGGATAAACCATCGGACCAAGTCACGATACACGACATGTACTTATCTCAGCGGATTTTACTAACTGACCCGTGTCAGTAAATCTTGACTAGGAACTTTATTTAAGGATATACATCTTATAGTGTGCTTCGCAATGTCAATTACATACTACATTGTAACTGCGCATTATATCGTAAATCCTAGGGTCTTTAGCATGGTGAATGGGTTGATTTATTTTTTCATTAATGTGTTGGACATGTAATGATGATGATGAACATGATTAATTGGACTAATTTGATCTTTTGGAAATATTGATTTGGGTGATTAATCATGATATACACTTTAGGTAATTAAATTGGAAAATTGGAATTTGGTAATTTAATTATTTGGGCTTTGAAATTGGATTTGGGCTTTTAAAATTTGTAAATGGGCTTTGTGGGCTTTGTTGTACAAAGTTGGGTTTAGGCAAATTGGATTGGATCCAATTGGGCCCAAACCACTTCCATAAAGCCCAAATGCGACTTAATGAACCTTTAAAGTTTAATTGGGCCTAATGGGCCGAAATTGATTTATGGGCTTAGGGGTTACCCTTGATTGGGCTTTGGTTGCCGAAGCCCATGCCTTAAAGAACTTAATTGAAAGCCCATTGGACTTGAATTAAATTGTCGTTGGACGTTAATCGGGCTTTGAGACCCGTAACGATTAAATTTGGAATTTAAGTCGTAGTAAAAGGTTTATTATAAAGTGTAATATTTAATTGGAATTAAAATATTGAATTACTATTAAAACATATTTAATTTGGAATTAAAATCAAATCGTGTTGAACATTGGATGATCACTAATTATCAGATTAATTATTTGATTAGATTGATTGATAACATGCTTGTGTGAATACATGGTGTGATGAATGAATAATGTATATCAGATGGATATTAGTCGGGTGGGGGCAATTTGGAAATTGTTGTGTAATAAATTCGATTTATTAAATTGGACCTGCGTGTCCAACCTTATCACCTCTATTCTCTTTGTATTCTCTTCTCACCTATTCCCCTCAATGTAAATGAGGTTTCTTTAGTAGTGTAGTGTAACGGGTAGAAAGTAGAAAAATACAAGTGATAGTTGAGAGAGAAAGGGAGAGATTGATGTAGGACAATGTGTTAAGTATCCATCCGCATATCATATTATTTATTTTCATATGCGCTTTATTATGTGTTTAGAATGCATGTTTAAGGGTGTATGATGATGAGACCTAAACAAAGATAATAAATTGGTAGCCAATTTGCACGCGAAAAACCCTCATCAAATATCATGCGTTTTTCCTCCATTGAGTGATTCTTACTCAAGATCCGAGACTGGCATTGGGTGTTGGCCAAAGTCAAGCCCTTTGTCCGTCGAAGATGTGTTGAATCACGAGAGTTTGTTCTATATTGGTGTCTTGTCCAAGTTGTGGTTTGTTGGCAAAGTCAAGACCCATTTCTTGTCCATCGACATTGATTACGAAGCTTTCCATGGTCAATGGGTCGCGCTTGACTGGGATCACTAGGTTTGTTGTGCCAAAGCCAAGTCTTAGTTGATTCAGAGGAAAAAGGTTAGGTAATACATTGGATGTATTGGCATATATAGATATATGTTTAGGATTTGGATATCCGCCTACTGGATCTAGGAATTGGATTGGATCCAATTGATCTTTGAGATCTACCTAGTTAAATATCATACAATTTGTTGGCCAAAGTCAAGATTGTGTGTTATTTAACGGGATCCTAGCCCACTAGGAAACACGTTTCCGAGTACTCCACAGAGGGTTAGAGGCTCGTCGAAAAATAGTGGGAGGCAAGAATTGAATTTGCAATATTCGTTTAATTACTTGCCATACGCGCTCATTCAATTATTCGTCATATAAATTAACTGTTAGTTGTTGAACTAATATTTAAATGTTGTTTAATAATCAGTTGGACTGTATTATAGTTGATTATATAATTGGATTATAGTAATCAATATATTTGAATTAATTAATTTCAATTTTCAGTTGATTTTATAATTGGATTATAGTAATCAATGTAATTGAGGTTAATTGATTTAAATTATATTGATTGTACAGTTGGACTATAATAATCAATATAATACATAGTACCACAAATCGTGATTAATAGTTGGACTATTAGAATCAAGATAAATGAAATAATAGTGTTTAAACATAATCCTAGGTGAAAATGTATTTAAACGACTATTTTTTAATTGGGAATAATTTCAGGATGGTCCTGGAAATAAATAATAAGTTACTTTATTTAAAATAACCTATTATGCCTAAGCCAAGAATTAAGCAAATAGTAGAGCATAATCTTTGGAAGATTTATGTGATGTAACTTAAGTGCTTAATTCTATTCTCGAGGAGATTAAAGTCAAACTTTGCAATTAGTAAGTGGCGCAAGGAGCACCATACTTCAATATTCTAGAAACCCAAGGCTTGGCCAAAGGGCTTCTGAAATATTGGAAAGGGCAAAGGCAAAATCATTATGATCTTCTGGGAAGATAAATGACATATCCTAAAGTGACTGCCGTTTGGATATGGCAGACATGGAGGAATTAAAGAAAGGGCAAGGCTCTGACTTTAAGAATGTTTGTCAATATTATGTCTATTACTAGTATTAAAATTGGATTTTAAAATACTTAGTTTGGTATAAATATATGGATTGATGTTCAGAACTGCTGTGAGCAGGATACTGACTTCAAGCTGAGATTAATCTGCGAATCGGAAAACGGAACAAAAGTCGCTGTTTCGACCATAGAATTCTAAGTTTAGGAACTACCTTTGGGTATATACTTATAATTAGGAACTGTTAAATGTAACTAGTTTGACTAGAAACATTATCTTTATATCAGTGTTTAATCTGTTGCGGATAGACCTTTATATTCTAGAACACTAAAGTGTTTCATTATATAAAGAATGATATTAAGATAAACACATTAGATGTGAGTAACAGAATTATATTTTGAATATAAATAAAATCTCAAACATATAAAATGACAAATATATAGCTCAAACTGATTTGATCAATAGGACTTATTGTGGCATTGTTGTCTGGGACCAATTAAACAAGACTCGTATATCCACGCTTTTGAAGAGTGGGTACTAAGACTGATTTGACTATTCAAATAAAGTCTACGAATCTAGTTTACTAGGTAAAGTACCTGAAACGCATTTACTTGGTAATAGAATAGTGCCACCGATCTGTTAGCCCTATTCATAGTGAGAAGTAAGTGGGCCCATATCTAGCAATGCTAGATGTGAATATGGATATTTCGTGACCTTAACGGATGTGGCATCACGTTATGGTTATGTGTTTCTTTGAGAACACAAATCGATAACTTTTAGAGTAGTTCGACACGAAGTGAACAAACAGATCGTATTAAAGTATTAAACCGTCGGGTAAGACCGTAATGGAAAATACTTAACGAGTAAGTTTCAAACATACGTGAAAGAGTATAGTATTCTTTCCAATGAGGACTCCTCCGAGACACGTAAGTTTGACTATGTGTCCGTACGGAGAAACTGAATTTTTATTGGACATGATAAGGTTAATC